>OZ012739.1:314400132-314466162 GCA_963859935.3 Lathyrus sativus
AATAAAAAAAAGTTTTACTTTTAATGTTTATTTTAAAGAAAAAGGTTTTAGTTAGGATTTAGAGTTATTATTTTTTTAAAAAAAGATTTAAAGTTATTATTTAAAAAAATGTTTTTCTATTTATTATTTTAAAGAAAATTTTGATGCTATTTATTAAAAAACGATTTGAATATTTAATTAAAAAAAAAGGTTTTAAAATAAATCCTAATTATAAAAAAACAAAAAATAAAAGAAAAATAAAGGGTTTTAAAACACAATTTTTAACTATAAAAAACAAAAATAAAAGGGGTTGGGCCGGGTAATCACTTCTGGACCCAACCCGGTTGGTAAGGATGTATCAAAAACCAATTTAGGGTTTCATAACCCTATTATCCTCCTCGCGGCGCCGTTTCTTCTCCTTCATCGCCTTCATCTCTCGTACTCTTGTCTCTCCACGATGTTTCTGAAAAAACAACAAAACAATTAACAATCATCAGAAATCAAATCCCCACGCAATGGCTTACAATTTCATCGGTGTTCTTGGCGGTTTTGGCGAAAATGGCGGCCGATGATGAAGATATTCTGAGGCGGCGAACGGTGGTTGTCCGTCGTGCGTGATGAGCGGCGAAGGCGGCTTCTGATTCGTTTTACCGTTTGATGTTTTGTAGCTGAGCTCCAAGGTACGATTGCCCGTCGAGAGACGAAGGCGATCGTACGATTTGATTTGATGGTGGTTGTTTGGGGTTTCGCGATCCTCTTCTTCGTTTTGATCTCGCGGCCGCTTTTTGGTGAGAACGTTCTATCTTCTTGATGTTAGTTGTTGGGGTGTTTTTCTGTTTATCATTAGGGTTTCACCGCCCCCTTTTCGTTTACGCTTCGTCCCTTTTATATCCCCTTGGATTTCACTTGTGGGCTTGGATTGTGGCGTTTCCGTTATTGGTACGATTTGATGATTTTATCTGATGTGATTTGATTGGATTTCCTTTTGATATTTGCAGATGTGGATTTGATCCCTGATGGATCCTCAAACGCGGCTTTTGCGATTTGCTCGCTGACTTTCCTTTTTGGGTTCACTTGATTGGATTTGATTTTTGTCGGATGCGGACCCTTGTGATTTGTCTGATATTTGTTTTGAGTCACATCTTACTTCAAAATTCTTGTCTGATGCGAGTTCACTAACATTCTTTTTCTTCTTTCAGATTTGGTATGGCTGCTTTGGTTGAATCCAAACTGCCGAGAAGGGGTATACGGTGATGATGCTTGTCTGAACCTGCGTTGGAGCCTTTGTGTGCTGATGTTTCATGAGTTCTTGTTATGGTGTCTAATTCGCCATTGGACTCAGTTTTCTGGTATATCCTCTGTTTGCAGATGGTTTGTCTCAATTGATTCCATTATAGCTTTGGGCAATGATGTTCAGACTGAGCCCTTCATGCTTTGGATATTTGAGGGCATGAATTGTCCTGGTGAACTGATATGCTTCTTATGGTATGGATTTATTCTCTTTCTGATGCCATTTGACTCTATCTTCTTTGACTCTTTCTGTTGTGCTCTACGGGTGAACTTTTGAATCTTAACCTAGGTTTGATGTTTATTGAACCGTGCCATGTTTCTGTTTTTTTTGTTTCTGCTGAACTGGTTCTTTGAATTGATGCAGTTATGATATGGGTTTGACCTCCTGATCTTGTCTCTTCCTTTTTTATGTACCTGAGCTGTTTCATGTTTATGGATTGAGTTGTCTACTCAAGCTTTGTGCAGCTGAACAACTTTGGTCTTAAATCCTGTTATGACTCTGTACTGATGCTGTTGTGGTGAATTTCAGGTGTTGGAAATCTTCGAAAACAAAGAGATTCAGACCTGCCGGCATCCGGGTCTGAGTCCGAATTGGCCGTGCTGTTTTACCCTTGTATCAGTTTGGAAGCAATCTTGAAATTTACTTGATAATGTCACCATGTTTTACTTGATGAACGGCATTCTGTTTGGTTTTGAAAACGAATCCAATTTCGGCATATGATCCCTTTCGGCAAACTATTCAGTCCCTACTTCATTTTACTCTTCATCTCTCGGTTGCCCCTTAGATAAGAACAGATGTTACCTGATCTGACGCCAATGGCACGGATCGGTAACGGGGGTAGGATGCGGCTTCGGTCGTGCCACTCCCGGCACTCAGTGATGACGCTGTTCTGAGAGTGTCGAATTCATCTTTCTAACATCTTTCTACTCTGTTCTGTTTTGTTTCTCTTTGATTGTGCAGGTTAATCGGAGAAGCATGAAGTAATGTCCAGTGGATGAACATCATGAAGACACAAATGGATCTTTAGGACTTAGGATTTTTAGGATAGAAGTAACATCTGTAAATGTAATCTTACAGCAATTCAAATGTGAACGATTTACTTCCTTTTGTAAAATGATATTCTTATGAAATAAAAATTCCAAAAATTTTCATTTATATCCATGATCATTCAATTTTGAATCTACTTATATTTATTTCTAGTTATAAATTATAAACATTTGTGAATAAATCCACAAATATTTAAATTCATTATCCTAGTCATAAACCATAAATATTCACGAATGATATTCTTGTTTATGTACTTGTCTCGCCTGTAGTCCTAATCTCATCACCTGACTAAATTCACTTGCATTCCAACTTAAATTCTAGCCAACAATTTTATAACCAAACGCGGATGTGCGCCGTAATCACAACAGATTCAGTATCAACGATGACATTGCCCGTAATTGAATTCCACTGACCAAATGCTATGAGCAACAATCCAATAATACCCAATTAAACTGCGCCTTATTAACAAAAACGGAAGTGCTCTGGAAATAAACCATGAGCGATGAAATGGATCTTAAATCCAGTTGTGCCCGACAAATTTCAATACCGAACACATCGAATTGGCGTCTTGATATAATCAAACCAGATGATAAATAAATGCCTCAGAAATAGTGTCTCAAGTGTCTCAAAGCTCAGTAACAGCCCGTCCTCAAAGAATTAGCAGAATCCACGTAAAATGACCAAAATACCCCTAGGACCAATCCTGCAAAACAAACACCTTCATGACTTGATAGTGGTTAGCAGATGCACAGATGAGATGCTATGCAAAATGACTGACTAAATATAAGGGTAAAATTTGGGGTATTACAGTTGCCCCTATTTAAATAGCTACACCGGATGATTTGAGTGACGGAGACTCGAGGAATCATGGTGGAGGGATTTAAATATAGATAATCGAAAATTTTGCTCTTATATGCGGCGATATGCAATGCTATGGACCAGACTAATGCATACGATGTCATGAATATGATATGATGTGTATGCTGGATGCGAAAATGTTGACGAATATGACGACACAGAGACAGACGCTACGAGAAGCACACACTGGGAAAACGACGCGCTGGGACACAATACAACACTGGGGAACTCTAAAATGATGGTCAACTGGTGCGAACACGACCAATTGTCATTTTTAGACCTGGGATGAGATTCTCAAATGGAGATGGCACCTATGAGACGGCCTCCACTAGGGAATCTAAAAGTAAAACTGGATCACGTACGATTGCAAGATCGATCACAGAATGCATGGAGCATTGAGCAAAGAATAACATCCAAGCTTCTGTAACCTATCCCTCGTGACGGGATCAAACGGACTTTTCGGGAATCCGTAGCAAATATACAGGGTAAAAACCGGCTGTATGCCAAAATAAATGGACTTTAAGAATAAGATCCTTAAATGGAGATGGCACCTATGAGATGACCTCCACTTGGGAATGTCTAATAATAAAACTGGATCTACACGATTGCAAGATCGATTACAGAATGCTGGAGCATTGAGCAAAGAATAACATCCAAGCTTCTATAAACTATCCTTCGTGATGGGATCGGACGGACTTTTCGAAAATCCGTATCAAATATACAGGGTAAAACCCGGCTGTATGCCAAAATAAATGGACTTTGATGGGAAATGCCCTGATAAGCTTCTCGAGGGAGAACTGTCACTTATCGTTGGAAGGGACTTACATGCCAAAATGGATAAACACTCAAATAAAGAGGCTGCTGCTTATCTGATATATAAATCTTCTCATATTTAAGGTCGGCGCCTGGAATACGATTTTGATTCTTCTTTTACTAAAGGGTAAATGAACTTCTTCATACTTCAAGATCGTGCTCTCCTGAATATGACTCCGCTCCTTCTTTTACTAAAGGGTAAATGAACTTCTTCATACTTCAAGATCGTGCTCTCCTGAATATGATTCTGCTCCTTCTTTTACTAAAGGGTAAATGAACTTCTTCATACTTCAAGATCGTGCTCTCCTGAATATGATTCCGCTCCTTCTTTTACTAAAGGGTAAATGAACTTCTTCATACTTCAAGATCGTGCTCTCCTGAATATGATTCCGCTCCTTCTTTTACTAAAGGGTAAATGAACTTCTTCATACTTCAAGATCGTGCTCTCCTGAATATGATTCCGCTCCTTCTTTTACTAAAGGGTAAATGAACTTCTTCATACTTCAAGATCGTGCTCTCCTGAATATGATTCCGCTCAAACCTCCCCATACTTCAAGACGACAAGGAAAATGGAAGCCCAACTGCTCAATGGAGATGGCCATTTGCTGCGAGTCATAACGAAGATAGGATCAGCTTCTCAGGCGAGAAATGTCGCTTATTTGCAAGAGTGGAAATAATAAGCTTCTCATGTAAGAACTGCTTGTAGAGGTGATAACAGGTGATGATAAGCTTCTCGGCTGAGAACTGGTGCTGATCGATGATAAGCTTCTCAGGCGAGAACAGGTGCGTATCTTGTTGTGTAAGGTTGTTATATCGATAGGCTTCTCAGGAGAGAAATGTCGCATACCGATGTTGTAAGATGTAGGATTGTTATATCGATAGGCTTCTCAGGCGAGAACAGTCGCATACTGATGCTATAAGATGTACTGATAGATTTTCCAGGCGGGAACCGGTGTGTACCTGTAAAGGATTGTGATTGGTCTTCTTGAAGGATAGTGCAAAATAAATGCACATCCGGGTACAGTGATAAGCTTCTCAGGCGAGAACAGTCGCGCATCTGCCAAGGTAGGGTGAAAATTTTTTAGACGGCGCAAAATAAATGCACGTCTGGTGGGCTTGACGATCGACAAGACTGAGATTCAATCTAGGATCGAGCTAGAAAGAAGACTGGTAATCAAGACTCCATCGAGGGAATGATCTCGAAGGGTAAATATCTTATCCTGGCGAGGAAAGATAGCGGAAGTAACCGTCATCCACGAGGATCGAGCTCTGTGGGGAAACTGGAAACAAGTAGGTATTTTATGCTTAGGGCTGACGATCTATTTGGAGAGAATGGACCAACCCAGTTACTCGGCGGTAACAACCAATGATGGTGAGACACAATGAACCTGTGCATGCTAACGCATGTGTTAATGTGAATATATGTTAATGAATGTATGTTAATGAATGTATGTTAATGTCTTATGTAGTTAAATATGCAAGATGTTATGAAATGAGTATGTAATGAGTATGTGTATGAAATAAGCATGTGATGCTTATGCCCCTGCGTAATGCTGACGAAACTGACTATAGACGGGACGGGAGATGAAATAAACATCTCGACGGAGATACCCTGCATTCTCTGCAACCAATACGTCAATCATGGGTGAGAAGGATCAATGGTAGAACCAAATCTGGTTTTAAAGTTCTGAATTCTCTGGGGAGAAGGTAATCTGCTTGGGTGCACAGTATCACGTCTTCATATGGGGAGAAGAAAACCTGAGGGACACTTTCGAGTTACCCCAGAAAAAGTTGTCAGCTTATAGTCTCTCTGGGGACTGTGATGAGGCAATAGTTTAGGAGCCTGTTGCAACACTGAGATTTACTGGAGAATGAAGGCCGCTGTGAGTAAAATCCCTCGGGTGCACGAAGAAAAGTTGTGAAACCCCATGGTTTTGATCTTGAAGGACCTTATAGTAGTCGCCATTTGGTTCCCTTTTTTAGAAACACGGTGCCCCAGGATACTCGCGTTGTGAGGTATGGTCGTCTCAAGAGGATTTTATAGAGAACACGGAGTCTGGTTGCCCCACTGTCTTCAAACTTTTTGAGAGATTTGTCAGGTCTTGACGTAACTGGCACAAAGTAATCGTGTCACGACGAAATCTTTAAGAAATAGCTCTTAAGAACGTCAGACTCGCGTCAGTAAGCGAACTGGGAAACTGCCTGCCCCTGTTTAGCAGGATCTTAAGTTCCACGGGTTATGTCCATATGTAAATCTCTAAGATATCAAGCAAAGTCGTCATGCCTGAAATGCCTATCCTGAGCTTGTCAATGCACACATATATTTGTCTTGAATTTTTATTTTGAACAAGATATCGCAATAACTTGTGACCGAAATCACTAATCAGGATATAAGTTTTAATTATAATGCCAACATGAAATTTTTTCTAAGCATAGCTCGTAGGAGTCAGGAAACGTGATCTTGTCGAGTATGCTTTCAACCGAAGTCCTACTTCAATTAGGTCTTTTAAAGGTTGTATCGTGGCTCGGTTCACGGTTGAAGAAGCAAAAGATATAGGCTCAAAGTTATATTTGTACCCACCCCTTCTTCATGATGTTCTCCAATCCTAATTCAGTTAATCGGACACGAACGCTCATATCTCAAGCAGATTTGCTATGGTCGAGAACTTATCAAGGCTTTGGACATGGCAGTCACTCACCTATTTCTTTTGGCGTTTCGATCACACAACTTTGTTCTTTATAGGGATTCTAAAAAAACTATTGGTTTGTTGTTCTTATTCCCTAACTTTTGCCTGGACGACGTCTTTTGATCTGACTTTGGAGCCCAGCGGGATGCCCCAGTTTTGCCTAAGTCTCCTTCATAGGTTTGGACTTAGCGGGCTCTTATTTTTTTTTATATTCTTTTATGCACAAGTCGTGTAAATCTTTTGAAAGGCTCGTGACTGCCCCACTCCTTAGGTAACTGAGGGATAGTCATTGTATTGGACTTCTTAAGATGCTAAGGATAAATTCTCGAAGGTTTGCTTCCTTTTTGAGAGTCTAAGCGCTCGATTGGTTTAACTGAAACCTACCCTGCCCCAGGTTAGGATGAAGGTTCTTAAAAAGAAAAAAAAATACTACTTCAAGGCTCAAAGGGTTGACTAGGGATTAACATCCTTATATCTCCAGTGTTTGGGATTTGAAACAATGCCTTACATCATCAGCAGGTTTTAATTGAAAGCATACGACAAGAAATCTGACGTTTTAGGTTCGTCATCCTCCTCCCAATTCTCTATCAGAACAAGAGATCGGGTAAAGTTGGCATTATGATTTATGAAAAATATATTTTGAATGAGTGAAACGAATGGATTTATTCAAGACAAACATATGCGTTGCATTAATCAAAGATAAACAAGTTCGTACATGCTAAATACGCTTAATCAAAGAGAAATACATATAAACAAATGAACTGTCGGAAAAATCCTTCTAAATGTTTATGAAATCTTGCATTCAAGAGTAATAGTTTCCTTTGGCGGAGCCTCAATGGAAAGGACGTCTGGTTTATGGTCACTGCGAGTCGTCATGGCTTGCCCCAGTTATGCTGGTCACATCTTCAACAGTTTTCAGTCGCTGCTTCAAAATAACTTTCCCAGATTCTTGGTTGATCCCGGTCATATCATCTTGAGGGTTACTGAAATGAAGCGAGCTAGGTCTTTGAATAATTACTGGATTCGGCTGATTTGCCACAGGAGTAGCATGCTTTGCAGAATTCGAACTCGACAAGTGAGGGACCCCGAGAGGAGTCTCGATCTTCAGCTGAGCATCGCTAAAAGACAACTTCTTCGTTTCTAGCAAATTTCTGACAACCTTCTTAAGAGCGTAGCAATTCTCTAGATCATGGCCGGGCGCACCCTCATGAAATAAACAATGAGCGGCAGCGTTGTAACCTGCAGGTAATGGATTAGGCGGAGGACCCAAAGCACGGGTGGTAATCAGACCTTGTTGTACCAAATGGGAGTATAACTCAGTGAAAGTCATCGGAATTGGAGGACAAGGCTTATACTGACTCTTACGGAGATAAGGAACCTGACCCTGTGATTGTTGGTGAACAGGAGCGTTGGGCACTCGTTGACTGTTGACAGGAACTTGCACGGGAGGATAACCGGAAGGTTGTTGATAAATCGGTGCTTGATATAGCAGAGCTGACTGCACAGGCTGGTATGTAGAAAACTGCTGATCGAAAGGAGGTGTAACAGTAGCTACATAAGGTTGTTGGACATATGGAAGCGGATAACCTTGAACATAACTCTGCTGATGTTGCCAAGGTTGAGGAGTAGCCATTTTGCGGTTCCTCGAACGTGCAGGTCCTTTACCATGGTCGGAGTTAGGAGTTTTGCACTTTGGAGGGGTAGCTCGTCGAACTGGTTGAGCACTAGGAGGCACCAAACCGGATTGAAGACCGTGAGGAGGTGCATTCTCGACAGTAACAGCTGATTGAGGTTCCATAACGGTATTAGTCTCAGAAACAACAGTAGACTGAGCGTCCACCTTCACACTAAGAGCTCGTAACATCTCCAAAATCTGCCTTACACTTCCTCGAAGATCTTCGAGTTCATGGCTGACACGGTTGATCTCTTGGTTCTGATCTTCCATCTTTTTGAAGGGTCATATTGATGCAGAGAACTCAGGGTGACAAAACTGGAAGGCGAGAGAACCGGACATGAGAAAACGGAAGACACATGCAATGCAAGAAACATATGATGCTATAATGCGAATGCAAATGAAGATTTCACGGAATTCAAACATTTACGAATGTTGTGGGGTACCAAGGAAATCTTTTTCTTGTTTTTTCCTTTTTATTTTTTATTTATGGTATCCCGCGATATCCATAAATGATGTTTGAATTCCATGAAATACAATGCAATGGGATGCTTTATGGGTGCAATGCATGAAAACACACAAAGTCCTAGGTTAAAGGTACGTGAGCGGAATTAAGGTCTACCCATCCCAAAAGGAGTGTACTATAGGTTAGTTGTACCTGCAGAACAAGGTTCTAAAAAGTGCCCAAAGTCATCAGCCCATCTTTCGGATATTATCAACCTTCCGACTGACTCGGGGTTAATAATATTCTCAAGAGAACCTCTTTTGAGTGTAGTATCGCGTAGCAACCATTGTAGGACTACTCCCACATAGTTCCCGCACTACGTCCTAAATAAGGCCGAGGTGGTGTAAAGGTACTACGGTTCCCAATATCACAGACTCCAATCGATAATGGTAAAAGTTTTCACGATTATACTCGATCAACCGAACCATTTTCGAAAGTGTCTCAACTGAGTGGTGATTCTCGATTTAGCTTAGTCGGGACTCACTCCCTATAAGCCTCGTCGAATATATCGCCATCCTATAATAATGTCACTCAAGTCCGGGTGTAGGACTTATCTCACAACACAGTAATTCCCAAGCAAGGTACCCCCTGAACAATATATATACAAATGAGCAAAAATATTAATGAAACAAATATATAATGAAAAATAAACAAAATGGGGATAACCCTCAAAAGTTAGGACTCCCCAGTGAAGTCGCCATTTTCTGTTGCGGTGGAAATAGGATCACAAACTATTAATGAGTTTGAATCGCAATTCAATTCACAACCGCTCTTTGATTTATCCGAAGGAAAAGGTCAAAAGAGGGAAAACCTATTTTGCATCGTAAACACAATGCGGGGAAAGATTTAGGGTTCGGGGGTTGGTTAAATTTAGGGAAGGTATTAGCACTCTAAACTTCTATAGTACTCTACAGGAACCTTTTGTTCAAATGTTTACTATTTCGCTCTATTTATTTGCTTAAGGTATATGTACAAAAGATTAAAAGTGAGAAAAGAGACCTAAGGGGTTAATTCTAAGTTTACTCGGCAAGACATTGCATCTTGTGCCTACGTATCCTTACGGGAGTGGAATCAGAGTAATCGTAGTTCCCCTCAAAAGGGAGGTTAGAGACTTCTTGACTGTGGTCAAGGTCTTAAGGGGGAATAAACATGTCTTAAGGACACGCTTACGTGGAGTGTAGAAACTCCAATATCTACGTTGAATTATTAAGTGAATTAGGGTTAAATTAGGTTGGGGATTCCGCGACGGGAAACCCTAAAATGAGCGCGGCGGCTCTTTGACCTAATGCTAGGGGTAAAATTGTAATTTTGCGCCTGCGGCGAGGCATTTACGAAAATTAGGGTTTGTAAGAGTTGTAAGGGTTTGAAGTTGAGGACTATTGGCGCGGCGACCAAAAGCTAGACCTAACCTTCGGATGTGTGTAGTGTGACAGAATAATTGATGAATGTGTGAGACTGGAATCATGCAAGCAGAAATAAGAATGCAGACAGTAAGGCATACAAGCAGAAACTTAAAGACAGGAACTAAAGCGCGATTGTTAGGATTCGCGGAGTTATAGATGAGAAGCAGTTACAATAATAATGAAACTTAAAAACACAACGCAATAGTAGTAAACATGAGCTGCAAAAGATGAACACCCGTCAGTAGGCAAAGTCAGACGGTAATTGGACGGGTCATGAGACAAAAGTGCAACATTGGAGATTTTTGTTGTTTTTAAAGAAAAAGTTTTGATTTAAGAAAAAAAAGATGTTTAAGCATAAAAAAAGAAAAATTAATTTTAATTTTCAAAAAAATGGTTTTAATTTAATAAAAAAAAGTTTTACTTTTAATGTTTATTTTAAAGAAAAAGGTTTTAGTTAGGATTTAGAGTTATTATTTTTTAAAAAAAGATTTAAAGTTATTATTTAAAAAAATGTTTTTCTATTTATTATTTTAAAGAAAATTTTGATGCTATTTATTAAAAAACGATTTGAATATTTAATTAAAAAAAAAGGTTTTAAAATAAATCCTAATTATAAAAAAACAAAAAATAAAAGAAAAATAAAAGGGTTTTAAAACACAATTTTTAACTATAAAAAACAAAAATAAAAGGGGTTGGGCCGGTAATCACTTCCGGACCCAACCCGGTTGGTAAGGATGTATCAAAAACCAATTTAGGGTTTCATAACCCTATTATCCTCCTCGCGGCGCCGTTTCTTCTCCTTCATCGCCTTCATCTCTCGTACTCTTGTCTCTCCACGATGTTTCTGAAAAAACAACAAAACAATTAACAATCATCAGAAATCAAATCCCCACGCAATGGCTTACAATTTCATCGGTGTTCTTGGCGGTTTTGGCGAAAATGGCGGCCGATGATGAAGATATTCTGAGGCGGCGAACGGTGGTTGTCCGTCGTGCGTGATGAGCGGCGAAGGCGGCTTCTGATTCGTTTTACCGTTTGATGTTTTGTAGCTGAGCTCCAAGGTACGATTGCCCGTTGAGAGACGAAGGCGATCGTACGATTTGATTTGATGGTGGTTGTTTGGGGTTTCGCGATCCTATTCTTCGTTTTGATCTCGCGGCCGCTTTTTGGTGAGAACGTTCTATCTTCTTGATGTTAGTTGTTGGGGTGTTTTTCTGTTTATCATTAGGGTTTCACCGCCCCCTTTTCGTTTACGCTTCGTCCCTTTTATATCCCCTTGGATTTCACTTGTGGGCTTGGATTGTGGCGTTTCCGTTATTGGTACGATTTGATGATTTTATCTGATGTGATTTGATTGGATTTCCTTTTGATATTTGCAGATGTGGATTTGATCCCTGATGGATCCTCAAACGTGGCTTTTGCGATTTGCTCGCTGACTTTCCTTTTTGGGTTCACTTGATTGGATTTGATTTTTGTCGGATGCGGACCCTTGTGATTTGTCTGATATTTGTTTTGAGTCACATCTTACTTCAAAATTCCTGTCTGATGCGAGTTCACTAACATTCTTTTTCTTCTTTCAGATTTGGTATGGCTGCTTTGGTTGAATCCAAACTGCCGAGAAGGGGTATACGGTGATGATGCTTGTCTGAACCTGCGTTGGAGCCTTTGTGTGCTGATGTTTCATGAGTTCTTGTTATGGTGTCTAATTCGCCATTGGACTCAGTTTTCTGGTATATCCTCTGTTTGCAGATGGTTTGTCTCAATTGATTCCATTATAGCTTGGGGCAATGATGTTCAGACTGAGCCCTTCATGCTTTGGATATTTGAAGGCATGAATTGTCCTGGTGAACTGATATGCTTCTTATGGTATGGATTTATTCTCTTTCTGATGCCATTTGACTCTATCTTCTTTGACTCTTTCTGTTGTGCTCTACGGGTGAACTTTTGAATCTTAACCTAGGTTTGATGTTTATTGAACCGTGCCATGTTTCTGGTTTTTTTGTTTCTGCTGAATTGGTTCTTTGAATTGATGCAGTTATGATATGGGTTTGACCTCCTGATCTTGTCTCTTCCTTTTTTATGTACCTGAGCTGTTTCATGTTTATGGATTGAGTTGTCTACTCAAGCTTTGTGCAGCTGAACAGCTTTGGTCTTAAATCCTGTTATGACTCTGTACTGATGCTGTTGTGGTGAATTTCAGGTGTTGGAAATCTTCGAAAACAAAGAGATTCAGACCTGCCGGCATCCGGGTCTGAGTCCGAATTGGCCGTGCTATTTTACCCTTGTATCAGTTTGGAAGCAATCTTGAAATTTACTTGATAATGTCACCATGTTTTACTTGATGAACGACATTCTGTTTGGTTTTGAAAACGAATCCAATTTCGGCATATGATCCCTTTCGGCAAACTATTCAGTCCCTACTTCATTTTACTCTTCATCTCTCGGTTGCCCCTTAGATAAGAACAGATGTTACCTGATCTGACGCCAATGGCACGGATCGGTAACGGGGGTAGGATGCGGCTTCGGTCGTGCCACTCCCGGCACTCAGTGATGACGCTGTTCTGAGAGTGTCGAATTCATCTTTCTAACATCTTTCTACTCTGTTCTGTTTTGTTTCTCTTTGATTGTGCAGGTTAATCGGAGAAGCATGAAGTAATGTCCAGTGGATGAACATCATGAAGACACAAATGGATCTTTAGGACTTAGGATTTTTAGGATAGAAGTAACATCTGTAAATGTAATCTTACAGCAATTCAAATGTGAACGATTTACTTCCTTTTGTAAAATGATATTCTTATGAAATAAAAATTCCAAAAATTTTCATTTATATCCATGATCATTCAATTTTGAATCTACTTATATTTATTTCTAGTTATAAATTATAAACATTTGTGAATAAATCCACAAATATTTAAATTCATTATCCTAGTCATAAACCATAAATATTCACGAATGATATTCTTGTTTATGTACTTGTCTCGCCTGTAGTCCTAATCTCATCACCTGACTAAATTCACTTGCATTCCAACTTAAATTCTAGCCAACAATTTTATAACCAAACGCGGATGTGCGCCGTAATCACAACAGATTCAGTATCAACGATGACATTGCCCGTAATTGAATTCCACTGACCAAATGCTATGAGCAACAATCCAATAATACCCAATTAAACTGCGCCTTATTAACAAAAACGGAAGTGCTCTGGAAATAAACCATGAGCGATGAAATGGATCTTAAATCCAGTTGTGCCCGACAAATTTCAATACCGAACACATCGAATTGGCGCCTTGATATAATCAAACCAGATGATAAATAAATGCCTCAGAAATAGTGTCTCAAGTGTCTCAAAGCTCAGTAACAGCCCGTCCTCAAAGAATTAGCGGAATCCACGTAAAATGACCAAAATACCCCTGGGACCAATCCTGCAAAACAAACACCTTCATGACTTGATAGTGGTTAGCAGATGCACAGATGAGATGCTATGCGAAATGACTGACTAAATATAAGGGTAAAATTTGGGGTATTACAGTATTGAAACTGAACTTGTATAAGCAGGAGGTCTAAGGTGTCAGGATGGTATCAGTGTTGTTAGAATTTTTTCTCAAGCTTTTCTAACTTGACCTTTATTTCGGTGTGTCAAGTTATGCATCGATCGGAAGTAATTTTTTTTTGTATAGCTGAAAAAAGTGGGGGAATCGCATGATGGGAAAAAGTAAATACAAAAGCATATTTTATTGAATTGAAAATGTAAAAAGGGAAATACACTGAAATATAAAGGAAAATAACGTACCTCTCCCACACTATATCAGACATTATCCTCAATATTGTGATATAAATGCGGTAGGGAAACTAAAAGAAACAAAAACGAGAAAGTAGACTAAATGATAAACAAGGATTATTCAGGTCCACGTCCTCTGCCTCTGGTTCGTCCTCGACCATGTCGTGCCACGTGATCTAGAAGGCATGTATGATGGATGTAGTCGTGGAGGTCTTGCACTCGTAATGTGAGGGCACCCATCTCATCAATGACGTTGTCGAGTCTCTGGCCTTAGGCTACGTTCCCTTGCTGGATTTGCTGCAATAAAGTCATCATCTGAAGATGTTGCTCTTGTTGCCGTGCTTCAAGTTGTGCAGCCAACTATTTTTGTTGCCAAATCCCTCGTAAGATTTCTTCATTGGTGGGCCCAGGGTCAGGGCGGCGGCGACGTCTGGTGGATGTACCTTCTTGAGCTGGAGGAGGTTGTCTCTCTTCTTGGGCAGCTTGGTCCATTTCTTCCTCAATTTCATCTGCAGGTGCATTATCTTGAACATTAGGGGCAGCTGCAGTAGCTTCGGGTGCAGCAAGATCAAAGAGCCAATTGGCTCAGTTTTGAGGATCAATGTGGCTCCTACAGGGCATAATGATGTTGCGAACCATACGGGTTCGGACCACTGGATGGTATTTGCCATCTGCTCTCGCTTTTATGAGGTGGAAGGAGCGACAATAGTCAATGTCCAGATATACAGGAGGCACTGACGGTAGATCGGTAAGCCTGTCGCCAAGGTTCAAGGCCAACGCAATATATGTGATAATGCCTCCAAAGTAAAAAGTATTTGAGCCTCGACCATAGTTTGCTTGTATGTGAGCTAGTAGGAATCGAGTGGCATTTATAAGTTCGGGAGCAAACACACAGTGAAGGAAGAAGAGCTCTTTAGAATTCATCTTGTGGTTACTGTCTCTTGGGAAGATGGTGTTCCCTATTGTGCGGTGGAAGTATCTGATGGCTGGGTTGTGGATGTAGGTAGCGTTGAGGCTATCCCAGCTATCAGCATTTGTACCAGTCAACTCGTTCCACAGGGCGAATGCGGCTTAGAAAAAT
The DNA here is from genome assembly GCA_963859935.3 of Lathyrus sativus. Classification (NCBI taxonomy): domain Eukaryota; kingdom Viridiplantae; phylum Streptophyta; class Magnoliopsida; order Fabales; family Fabaceae; genus Lathyrus; species Lathyrus sativus. The sequence goes on from OZ012739.1 coordinate 314,415,247, forward strand.
GAGTCTTGAGGCACTCGGTGATGGGCATCCTCTCCATAGTGGAAACCGAGCATTTGAGCGATTTGGTTCTGGTTCACTGAATACTCCGTACCGAATATGCGGAAGGTGGCAACACCGGTGAGTTGATGTGTCTCACCAGGCGGAGAAATGTAGGTGAATGAACTTAAGAACTCCAACGTTGAGGCTTCGTATGTAGGTTGGGTGTTTGTGCAAAGCTGCTAAAGGCCGACATTCTGAAGCATCCATCTGACACCTTCGAGCACGCCCAATTCTGCTAGGCATGCAACATCTACGTATCGTTTCAGTTGGACAGAACGTTGGTAGAAGCTGATGTAATTGGCTCTTTGGCGGTCTCCTTGCTCTCCGTCTCTGAGATTGACCGATGTAAGGTCTGGTGTTTGCCGAACGTGCCTAGCCATTATGCATGCAAAGTGAGAGGTTTAGGGAATGAAGAGGGTTATGGATAGAATGGGGATTATGGAAATGGGGATGGTTTGGTGATGTAAAATAGAGGTTTCGGATGTGTGGAAGTTGGAAGGTGAGTGGGGTTAATGGAGGAGTTTAAATGAGGTTTATGTGGTTAGTGGGCGGTTTGAAATGAAGAGGAAAGAAGAGGAAGAGAGGGGGTGTCTGCTATATCAGATACCGTAAGTTAAAAGGTCGTGACGGTCGTCAAAAACTCGTCACAGTCGTAAGACGCGTGATGGTCGTGACTGCCTTGTTACGACCGTGGCAGAGGCAATTTCGGTGCTGTGACAGAATCTGCTAATGGGAGTTCGCTTGATGTATTGAAACCGAGAAATAGGCAGTGTAGCGATACTCAGCTCAGAATATGAATTATATAAAGAAGTAAAAATGTAGAAATAAGAAAACAGGATTAATTGAAATTCAAATTGAATTAATAAGTGGAAGTTTGTTGATTCCTTAATGAACTACATAGTAAAAGTAAAAATAAAACAGTATTGTAAGTAATTCTCAAAAGTAATAAAAAAATAATGTAATGAATCAGTCATGTTGGTTCTTCAAGTTTTCAAATGCCTGAGTCATATAACTAAATTGTTCTACAACGATATCCATTAAACCGATCATATTGAGGCGCATGGTCTTCAGTTCATCCTTTACAGTTGTGATTTTTGTCTTGAATTCATCCATGGTCTTCAAAATGTTATTCAGATTTTTAGCATACTGGTTAGTGTCTGGCTCAGTGATGTTATGGTAATTAGGAGGAGTCTTAGGGTGGGTCTCAGCATCGGATACAAAGTCCTCATAATACATGTAATCTTGTGGTGTCTCAAGAGGCGAAGGGGTATCCATAGGTTCACTCAATTCATAAATCCAGTTTTCTTTGTTGTGGACACTTGTGTGCTCATGGTTTGGTAAAGTAAATAGATGGACCACTTCATTAGCAATAAGGCATTTGAATGGGGCAGGTTCTAAGTTTCCAATGATGCGCTGGTTAAAACAAAACTGCAAATTCATAGAGCGAATGGTGCCAAGAGGTGTAACTCGGTTAAGCTGGTACCTAAGCCCAATGACATTAGCAATCATGGTGATAAGGCCTCCTATTATGACAGGGGTGTTCGATTCCTGACTGATTTTAACAAAGGTTTTCATCATGAAAGGGACGAATTAACAGGCCTACCCTGAGAAGCACAATATAAAATGAATAGTTCATCCTTAGAGACGGAGGTATTATTCTCATCCTTCCCAAATAAGGTGTGGGCTAGCATTTTATGGAAATAGCGAATGGCAGGGTTATGAATTTCATTAGAGTGCATGTCATTCGGCTCAGGGTGATAGTTACCCGTAATAGTCCCCCATAAATAATCTAGCACAATATCCATTACTTCCTCTTGGGTGGTGGTGTAGACAAATGGCCCGCTAGGGAATCCTAAAAGGTCTGCTAGCTCTCTACGGTTGAAAGTGTAATCAGCACCAAAAAGTCTAAAGCAAATTAGCTCCTTATTGGATCCGTAACCATGTTCAGGTAAGTAGGCCAGGGAGCTAAGAAATTCAAACGTGAGCTCTCTGTAGGTAACAAATCTAGTCTTAATAGCTGCTTTCTCCCAACCCAATTGGTTAAATAAGAATAGGATACTATCATGGATACCTAGTTGATCCATGGCAGGTCTATCATAATAAATGGTCATAGCTATATTTCTTTGTGTCAAGGCTTCAAAACTAGCTCTCTGGGTTCTACCTCTGAAAATAGTTTCCATATAGTCTACGTTTTGCATGGTAAGAGTTAGTCAGGAGAAACTAGTCAAAGGAGAAAGGAAAAGGTAAGAAGACTTTTAAAATTCTTGGAAACATGTGAGAACAAATTCATTAAAAAAATTTGAAATAATGAAAGGAATTAAAAGAGAAATTGAAAAGTAGTTAAGAAGAAAATGTAAAGAAATTTCAAGAATAGAAAGAAAACAAAAGGTCAAAACTAGATAGGGAAAGAAAACAAGAACGTGGGTTGCCTCCTACTCAACGCTGTTTTTAACGTCATAAGCCTGACGACAACTTGTGATAAATTAGCTATAGGGATGAGCAGGCAGCTCTAACAGTTTCAGACTACTCGCGTAGTCCCTGTTTTCAGTATGATTATAATGCTTTAAGCGTTGTCCATTCACTATGAACGGATCTCTGTTTCTATCCTTAATTTCTACAGCCCCACTTTGAAGAACTTTTGTTATCTCAAAAGGACTGGACCATCTGGATTTTAGTTTTCCTGGAAAAAGTTTTAGTCTTGAATTAAATAGGTGCACGATGTCTCCCACACTGAACTGTTTCCTAACTAAACGCTTATCGTGCCATTTTTTTGTTTTTTCTTTATATATACGGGCGTTCTCATAGGCGTCTAGTCTAAGCTCTTCTAATTCGTACCAATTTAAGATTCGCTTTTCTCCAGCGGCAGTGTAGTTTAAGTTTAAGGTTTTAATAGCCCAATAGGCCTTGTGTTCTAGCTCTACCGGCAGGTGACAAGATTTTCCATAAACTAACTTGAATGGTGTGGTTCCTATTGGTGTTTTGTAAGCTGTCCGATAAGCCCATAAAACATCATTTAATTTGGATTACCAATCCTTCTAAGAGGTGGCAACGGTCTTGTTAAATATTTGTTTTATCTCTCTGTTTGAGACCTCTACCTGTCCGCTAGTTTGTGGATGATATGGTGTTGCTACAGGGTGTTTAACTCCATATTTCGATAACAGTTTGTCAAATATTCTTGCTATGAAGTGAGAACCACTGTCACTAATGACGAGTCTTGGCACACCAAATCTAAGGAAGATTATGTTCTTGAAGAGTTTTATGACTACTCGTGTGTCATTTGTTGGAGAGGCTATGACCTCGATCCATTTGGAAATGTAATCGATAGCTACGAGTATATATTTATTTCCAAAAGAAGATGGGAAAGGTCCCATGAAATTGATCCCCATACATCGAAGACTTCTACTTCTAAAATGCCTTTTTGGGGCATCTCATCGCGTCTTGAGATGTTACCAGTGCGTTGGCACCGGTCGCAGTTTAGTATCGCGATGTGGACATCTTTCCAAAGATTAGGCCAGAATAGGCCAGATTGTAAGATCTTAGCGGAAGTCTTTGAATTACTTGCATGTCCATCATATGGAGCAGAGTGATAGTGAGAGATAATGTCTTCTATTTCTTCCTCTGGGACACATCGACGGAAAATATTTTCGGCTCCTCTCTTAAAAAGCAGAGGTTCATCCCAATAATATTGCTTTAAATCGTGGAAGAATTTCTTCTTTTGTTGATAGGTTAAGTCCGGTGGAAGTACGCCTGCGGCTAAGTAGTTGACAATGTCAGCATACCAAGGCAAGGTTATGTGTGCATAGATAGCTTCTACGGCTTCTTCTATTTTTGGTTCTTCCGAGGTTAAATCTGGCATATCGCTTTCTAACTTGGCTATCAGACGTTCATAAGAGAAATCATCGTTGATAGGTACTAGTTCTGGTCTAATACCTTCTATTCGGGATAAGTGATCTGCCATTACGTTTTCGGTTCCTTCCTTATCTTTGATTTCTAGATCAAACTCCTGTAACAGTAGGATCCATCTCAATAATATCGGCTTGGCATCCTTTTTGCTTATTAAGTACCTAATGGCGGCGTGATCTGTGTAGATGATTGTTTTTGCTCCTACTAAATAGGAACGAAATTTGTCAAGAGCGAACACAACAGCTAGAAGGTCTTTCTCCGTTGTGGCGTAGTTTATTTGGGCGGAATCTAAGGTTCTACTAGCGTAATAGATTACATGAAGTTTCTTATCCTTTCTTTGTCCTAGAACTGCGCCTACGATATAATCGCTCGCATCGCACATGATTTCGAATGGTAGTTGCCAATATGGTGGTTGCATGATTGGTGCGGTGATAAGGGCTGTTTTTAGTGTTTCAAACGCTTTTAAGCTGTTTTCATCGAAGATAAACTCAACATCTTTAGAGGTTTTGTGATTTTTGAGAAATCTTTTATGAATCGTCGGTAGAAACCGACATGTCCTAAAAAACTTTGTATTTCTCGTACGGTCTTTGGAGGTTGAAGATCTTTTATAATTTCTATTTTGGCTTTATCAACTTCAATCCCCTTGTCAGATATTACGTGTCCTAACACTATTCCTTGTCTGACCATGAAATGGCATTTTTCCCAATTAAGGACAAGATTCACTTTTGCACATCTTTCAAGTACCATCTCTAGGTTTGACAAACATCCTTCGAAACTCTGTCCACATACAAAAAAGTAATCCATAAACACTTCCATGATGTCGTCTATAAAATCTGCAAAGATTGCCATCATGCATCTTTGGAATGTTGCGGGAGCATTGCATAATCCAAACGACATTGTCGGTACGCAAAAGTTCCGTAAGGACATGTAAATGTAGTTTTTTCTTAGTCATCGGGGTGAATAGGAATTTGGAAAAATCCCGAATAACCATCTAAATAGCATAAATATGAATGTTTGGCCAGTCTCTCCAACATTTGATCGATGAAAGGTAAAGGGAAATGATCTTTTCGAGTGGCTTTGTTCAGTTTTCTATAATCGATGCACATTCTACTTCCGGTCACAACTCTTTGCGTTATCGATTCACCTTTCGAGTTATTTACCATTGTAATGCCTCCTTTCTTGGGTACGACATGTACTGGGCTATCCCATTGACTATCGGAGATTGGGTATATGATTCCTGCATCTTGTAGCTTTTTTACTTCGTCCTTAACTATAGTGCTTAGGATAAGGTTGATTCTTCTCTGATGTTCTGTAGAGGTATTACAGTCTTCCTCTAGCATAATTTTATGCATACAAATAGAAAGACTTATTCCTTTAAGGTCATTGATGTTATAGCCTAGTGCAATTGGATATTTTCTCAGAACATCTAATAGTTTTTCGGTTTCTAATTGTCCTAAGTCAGCGTTGACTATCACTGGTTTTTTGAGTTTGATGTCTAGGAATTCGTATCTGAGGTTTTTAGGTAATACTTTAAGTTCTAAAGCTGGGTTCTTTGGACATGGCATGTGATTAGGAGTGAGTGCTAAGCTTTCGCTTGACCTTCATCTTGGTATGGTGCACGCCAATTGTCATCTTCACGAATTTTTGGGATTTGAATTTTCATTATGTCCGAATACGTGGTCTCTTCCTTCTCTAGTTCTCTTATGCATTCGTCAATAACGTCAACCAGATAGCAAGTATTGTCTATGGCTGGTGCTTGTAAGAACTTGGTAAGGATGAATTCAATTTTTTCTTCTCCAACTTCAAATGTTAGCCTACCTTTCTTTACGTTAATAATAGCTCCGGTTGTGGCTAAGAATGGTCTTCCTAAGATAATCGGAGTGACTGAATCTTCTTTAATGTCCATGATTATGAAATCTGTTGGGATATAGAATTGACCTATTCATACTGGAACATTTTCCAGTATACCAACGGGATATTTGACATATCGGTCAGCTAATTGAACGGACATCTTGGTTGGTCTCAATTCCCCCATATTTAGCTTTTTGCATATAGATAAGGGCATAACACTGATGGTAGCTCGTAAGTCGCATAAAGCTTTGTCTATGAAGAACTTTCCAATGACACAAGGTATGGAGAAACTACCTGGGTCTTTCAGCTTAGGAGGCATGTTGTTTTGGATTATTGCGCTACACTCAGCAGTAAGTGTAACTGTTTCATTATCCTCGATCTTTTTCTTGTTAGATAAGATTTCTTTAAGGAATTTAGCATATGAGGGCATCTGAGTGATAACTTCTATGAAAGGAATTGTAATGTTCAATTGCTTTAGAAGTTCAACAAATTTCTTAAACTGCCCTATGGTTTTGGAGTTTATTAATCTTTGAGGATAAGGAATTTGTGGTTTATAAGGTGGTGGAGGCACATAAGGTTTTTCTTTTTCTACAGCCTCTTGGTCTTTATCTTTCTTGTCTTTTGGTTCAGACTCCTTCTCTGTCTATTTAACAGGTTTTTGATACATGGCTGGGTCTTGACTCCTAAGATCGATCGGTTCGTCCAGCTCTTTTCCACTTCTTAATATGACTGTGTTTACATGACCTTTCGGATTAGGTTCTGGCTGTCCAGGAAATGTGCCAGCGAGTGCAGCAGCAGGTGCTTGTTGTTGAGCCACTTGTGATGTTTGTGTTTCAAGCATTTTGTTATGGGTGGCTAAAGCGTCTACTTTGTTGGCTAGTTGCTTAATCTGCTCACTAGTGTGTATGTTTTGATTCAGGAATTCCTTGTTTGTCTGAGCTTGGGTAGCTATGAATTTTTCCATCATCAATTCAAGGTTGGATTTTCTAGGGACGTTAGGAGCAACTACGGTTGGTTTTTGATATCCTGGTGGTACAGCAGGTGTTTGGTTAGGTGCATACAGTGCGTTCTCACTTTTGTAAGAAAAGTTCGGATGGTTTTTACAGCCTGGGTTATAGGTGTTCGAGTAAGTGTTTCCTTGAGCATAGTTCACTTGGTCTGCGGGGGTTCCTGTCAATAATTGACATTCGGGTGCAGCGTGACCAGTGATTTGATATAACTCGCAGTTCGGAGTTACAGCAGCCACGGTAGCTGGTGGTGATATGGTTAAATTGTCAATCTTTTGCGTCAAGGCATCTACCTTAGCATGGATTTTTTCAAGGCTACTAATCTCGTACATCCCACCTTTTGTTTGGGGTTTCTCTACTGGAGTTCTCTCATCTCCCCATTGGCAATGGTTTTGAGACATATTTTCGATTAGTTGATAGGCTTCGTCGTATGGCTTATCCATAAGTGCACCGCCCGCGACAACGTCTACTGTTAATCTAGTATTGTACAGAAGCCCATTGTAGAAGGTATGAATAGTCACCTAGTCTTCAAGACCGTGGTATGGACACGCTCTCATCATATCTTTGTATCTCTCTCATGCTTCGTAGAGAGATTCAGAATCTTTTTGTCGAAATCCGTTGATTTGAGCTCTTAGCATAGCATTTTTGCTTGGCGGAAAGTATCATGCTAAGAAAACGTTCTTCAGCTGCTCCCACGTAGTAACAAAGTTAGATGGCAAGGATTGTAACCAAAGCCCAAGCTCTACCTCTAAGAGAGAAAGGAAAAAGACGTAATCTTATTGCGTCTGGAGTTACACTATTTGCTTTCATTGTGTCTGCGTACTGCACAAACTTGGTTAAATTTCATTTGGATCGTCCGTTGCACTTCCTAAGAATTGGTGTTGTTGTATGGCTGACAGCAATGAAGGTTTTAACTCGAAGTCATTTCGATTGATAGCAGGGGCAACAATGCTACTTTGAGGCTCTTGTTGAGATGGGGTAGCGTAGTACTTCAGGGGTCTGTTCTGAGGTCCTTCGGCCATATTTGATTCTTCAACATGATCAGGAGTATGAGCGAGAAGATCAGGAATATTATGTTTACGTTGATACTCTATTATGTGGCGCCTTAGATGTAAGAAGCGCTCTAGTTCGGCTATTGGTGGCTGTAGGTTGTCGCTTTGTGAGCGAGTACTTGGCATACAATCGATGAACGGGAAAAAAAGGAAAATAAGACGGTAACTTTAGTCTATACTCCGCAACAGAGAATTACACTATTGACTAAACGAGTCCCCAGCAACGGTGCCAAAAACTTGATCGCGACTTTCTGAGTCTAACGGTACTAACTGCAAGTGCACAGTCTATCGCGTAGTAATAAAGATATCGATCCCACAGGGACTGGTAATCAAACTAGTGCTATCGGTTGTTACTATGTTTAGCTACGGCAGAAGATGTTTTTTTTATAGAAAATAGATGCTAAGTTATGAAATCTAAGAAAATAAAGGTTATAGGTTTTATAAATATTGATATAGGAATATCAGTATGTAATGCCTTAATTATCGGGGATTCGACAGGTCACCGATGCTTTTTAATTTTTGCAAATACTTTTCAGGAGAAAATACTCGTTTAAAGACCTTTGCCTCACGCTGGTTGTTGACTCAGGTCATATTTTTAAGGCGGAATGTACGCTCTTGCTGTTCTATTCAGGGTCAAAAATACTTTTTGAAAATAAATAAATTCTGATTAATTTTAAAGTGCTCTCGTTGTGTTTAAAATTAATGCCTAGTTTTTACTATCCGGTTCAAATCCCACGCTTTCACGTGCCGGCTCGAACCTTAATAAATTTCCCATTTTCATGGCAAAACCATTATAAATAGCTTTTCACTTTCGTGACAAAGGTTATTTAGAAAATTAGATTTAAAAACTACAACCAGAAAAATCGTTTGTAAAAAGGAAAGGCGCACCGGATATTATCGAATCCCGTCCTACTAATTGGATTACATACCGATATAATCAGTTTAGCTCGACATGTTAACTAATGCAAACATAAATAAACATAAACAATAAAACAGTATAACATGCATACTGAATAATAAAACAAGCATTGGATTAATAAGAACCTGTAAATATTACTGATACTTGATACTCGAGTAGTCCTCCATAATGTCGGCAGGATTCTACTATGTTGAAATAAAATGCAGAATGAAATAATAATGCTTTTGACTGAAGGAAAAATGGAAGCGAAAAAACAATAACAGTTCAAAAATGGCTTCAACGGAAATTCGACAGCAATTCAGTATGTAAATATGAAGCTCCTCTTTTCAGTTCCAACTCCCATCCTTTTATATCCTTGGTTGCAAGAGAAAGTATCGGAAGAAAATAAGTTGAGGGAGAGAATTCTCAGGGAGGGCATACTGAATCATGCCTAAATTCTCTCCGCTTCGTGACAATGTTGCTGATATGATCACCAAGGCATTGTCGAGTAACAAGTTTTTCCATTGTTTGCAGTTGATAAAGCTTCATGATGAAAGCTAGTTTATTCCCTTGTTTGTGTAGAGTTTGTTCCAAGAAGGATATTTGTGGTATTTTAGATAGAACTCTAGTGTCGACAATGGTAGCTTCATGATTTGACCAAAGGTTTGATATGAAGTCGAAGTCTGGTCACATGCTGATCTTATGTGTTGTAGTCGAAGTATGTTCAAACATGCAGTAGTCGAAATGCTAGGACTGTTAGCATGTCGAGTTGAGCCTTACTTGTAAGCTCAATTGTTAAGTTAGTTTGTATCCTAAGTTAGCTTAGTAGTCTATATATAGACTAGTTCTCTCAGGTTGTTGAGAGAGGTTAATTGTTGGTATTCACTTTTAATCTTTGAACCCTTATTGAGAAAGTGAATAGTAAAATAGTTTTAACCAATTTTTTATTCTTCTCTTCCTTTGTGAAACCTAATAAGGTTTTTTGTGTTTGTTCAAGAAACTCAATCTTTTTCTCATATTTTGGTTTGTTCTTGACAACATCAATTCACAACAGGGTAAGAATGGTCCACTCACAATACTTTCCTTTAATTCCTTCTTATCTAACTCACCCAATTCTTTTTCTAGTTCAAAATTATACTTAATGAAAAGTTTAAAAACCAGTGAGTCCCAGCTATAAATCAAACAGTAGTTAGCAACATCTTCTTCTGGATATTTCAAAGCATTGAGCATATTAAATAACACTTTTTGCCCATTGACTCTCATGATAAATTCTCCTTTTTCAATATCAATCAGTGCTCTTCCAGTTGCAAGAAAACGCCTCCCTAGCAAAATGGGAGTATCCTAATATACACTAAAATTCATAATAATGAAATAAAAAAGAACACAATTTTATCAACTCTTACCTACGTAACTTCAATCTTTCCTTGATGGTTACAGGTCTTGTAGATCCAATTCCAAGCTTTTTGAAGATGGATATAGGAATGAAATTAATGCTAGCTCCTAAATCACACAAAGCTCTTCCCTAAAATGGTTCCCATATGTTGCAAGGGATGGTAAAGCTTCGTGAACCTTTAAACTTTTGAGGACATTTCCATTGAACAAATTGATTGCATTTTTGAGTTAATGCCACACTGATAAACTCTCCAGCTTTTGTTCATTTTTGTCAACACATTCTTCATGAACTTAGAATAATTTGGCATTTTTGTATGGCTTCATTCAATGGTATGTTGATGTGAGGCTTCTTCAATACCTTCAAAAATTTATCGAAGTGTTGCTCTTCTTTATCCTTTCTAATTATTTAAGGAAAAGGTGGTGGTGGTCTTTCTTGCACAAATATTCTTGTTGTATTGACTCTGGTGTCATGAGACACCTTTTCATTAAAAGGTGTTCTATCAAGAGTCTTTAGATTATTTTGCATAATTTTTTGTCCTTTTTTACTTATCTTTTCAACCACTGGTTTTTTTTGCAGCTATAAGGCTTTCCTTCGCATCCTCATATGAGGGTCCCTTCTTATCTCCTTGTTGATTATGATCTTGAACTTGTTAACTTAATCCTTCATATTCATTACCACTTGTCATCGAACTAACTTTGCAAGTTTTAATACTCTTGGTACTAGAGATAGACGCAAGTGATTCAATAGAGCTTGAAGGTGATACAATGGTTCTTGAACTTAGAGCATAAGTAGCCTACCCATTTGAGTTTCTAAATTTTTTATACCTGCTCCTTAAGATTGAAATTGATTCTCTGTTTCTTGCATAAAGGAATTCATAATTGATTCCTACTTATTGTTTCTATATGTGGCATCAACATTATTTGGTGTAGAAAAGTCAGGCAGAACTTGTGGTACTTGAGGCTTCAATTAATTTGATTATTGCTCCATGAAAATTTTGGATGATAATTCTAACCTAGGTTGTAAGTGTTGTTATGTGGATTGTTATACTTTTGGTTTCCCACATAGTTAACTGATACTGATTTTGTTGAGCATTCTTCAAACAAGTGGGTTCCTCCATGAAAACACATGTAAATTCAACAACATCAGTCACAACTTTGACAGGCTCGACAATTGGCGCGTCAGAAGGTGTCAACATATCTTTCATCATTTGGTGAATTTGGTCCACTTGAGCAGAAAAAGACGTGATCTCAATGACGTCATGAACATCACTTAGCTTCCTTGGAACTATAGCGTAACAACTCTTGTGGCAGACCTTTGAAAAGTGTTAGCCGTAATACTTTCAATCAAATCATAACTGTTAGTTCTGTGATTGGCAACAATTTTGGTAAAACTTGGTGTTATCACAAGATGTCCTATATGATGTCTTGACATGTGATCTTAACATTCTGCAGGTGGTTCTTTTTGTTGTTGCAGGGTTTAGTTCATGATGTCAAGTATGATGTCCTGACATATGTTTACAGGACATTCACTTAGAATGTTATGTTTTGTCTGTTGCACTTTTTTCTGCAATCTTTTGTGTGCCTTTGTTAAGTGATTGCTTGCGCAAATCAAGGCGTGACATTATTTGAAGCAAGTATATTCTGTTTCCTTTTGAAGAATGGTTTGTTTCTATTTTTGTGCAAAAAGATATGGAGAATAATTAGATTTAATTATGGATTACTTTTTTCCAAGCCCATGAAGAATGGTTTCTATTTAAAGACGTGCTAACCCTACTTGCAAGGCAGAGAGAAGACTTTTAGAAAGCTGCGTTTTGTTTTTTGTTAGGGTTTGAGTCTTTTGTTAGTTGTTTTCTTGTGAGCCATTCAGTCATTCATTCATCACTTTGATGTGTGAATTGGACTGAGTTCTTTGAGTTGTAGGTTATCCACCTTAAGCTTTTAAGCATGAATGCATTGTTCTTGATTGAAGCTGTTAAGCAAGATCAAGTGTTGTCCTTGAAGTATGTCTTCTACTTTTTGATCTTCTGTTTTTATCACTGCATGTGATTGAGGGGGAGTGAGAGGTCTCTCATATCTGAGAGTGTCTTAGATAGAAGTTACACGGGTAGAGATTAGGTGCGAAGATTGTAAACTAGAGAGAGTTTGCTGAGAGTCTTCAAACTAATTCTGTTTAATGGATTTCCTTCCTGGCCTGGTAGCCCCCAGACGTAGGTGTGTTTGCACCGAACTGGGTTAACAATTGCTTGTGTCTCTTTACAATTGTTAACTGCATTTTATCTTGTTCATATATTGGTAATTGTTCAAATATTAGTATTGTGACATCTCTTTCGACATCTCATATCTGATACCAGAATTTCAATTGGTATCAGAGCAGGCATCCTGCTCTGGTTCTGGATGAAATCTAGGGACGATAAATTCTGGTACTATGGACAAAGAGGGAGGATTTGTGAACAAACCACCTGTTTTGGATGTAAATAATTATGATTATTGGAAACCTCGCATGGTGGCCTTCTTGAAATCATTGGATAGTAAGGCTTAGAAAGCTGTCATAAAAGGATGGGAACACCCTGTCACTATTGGGAAAGATGGAAAAGCTACATCTTACCTGAAGCCTGAGGAAGAATGGACTAAGGAGAAGGATGAATTGGGTATAGGAAATTCTAAAGCCTTGAATGCCTCGTTCAATGGAATTGATATAAATATATTCAGATTGGTGAACAATTGTGAAGTTTCTAAAGATGCTTAGGAGATACTCAAAACTACTCATGAAGGTACTTCTAAGGTGAAGATGTCAAGACGTCAATTGCTAACTACCAAATTTGAAAAGTTAAGGATGAAAGATGATGAAGGCATACATGATTTTCATATGAATATTCTTGAAATAGCCAATGCTTCAAGTGCCCTAGGTGAAAAGATGTTAGAAGAAAAGCTTGTAAGAAAGATTCTTAGGTCTCTTCCCAAGAGATTTGATATGAAAGTAACTACCATAGAAGAAGCTCAAGACATCAGCAAGATGAGGGTGGATGAACTTATTGGATCTCTCTTAACCTTTGAAGTGGGGATAAGTTACAGATCTGATAATAAAAAAAGCATAACCTTTGTGTCCAATATTGAAGATGGAGAGGATAAATGTGATGTGGATACTGATGAAAGCTTATCCAATGCTATAGTGCTCCTTGGAAGACAGTTTAACAAGGTAATGAAGAGGATGGACATGAAGTCAAGACCAAATGTCAAGAACAACTCATATGACATCAGCATGTATAATGATATTGGTAGAAGAACAAGGTCTGAAGAAAAGTACACTCAAAGCAAAGGGATTCAGTGTCATGGATGTGAAGGATTTGGTCATATTAGAGCTGAATGCCCTACTTACCTTAAGAAACAAAAGAAGAGCCTAGCTGTATCTTGGACTGATGAGGATTCTTAAAGTGATCTTGAAGAAGAATCTTCGAAACATGTGACTGCTTTGACTGGGAGATGTGCCTCTGATGAAGACTTTAGTGATGATGAATTAACCTTTGAAGATTTGTAGCTTCTTACAAAGAGATGTGTCTCATAAGTGAAGAAGTATGTCATCAAGGAGAGAAGCAGAAGAAACTTATAATCAAACTGAAGGCTGAAAAGGAAGAGCATCTTAAAACTATCTATGAGTTGAATGATGAAGTTACATTGCTGAATTCTCAACTTGATCAAATGTCCAAGTCTGCCAGAATGCTGAACAGTGGAATTGACACTTTAGATGAAATCCTTCAGGTTGGAAAAAAGGCAGTAGACATGACTGGGATAAGGTTTGATGGAGAAAAGAAAGCCTCTTCAGACTGTAGTCCCTCTTCATACCACAGTCCTTCTGGGCCTAAGCGAAATATGTCACATCAGATGTCTCAACATCATGGCAGAGGACAACCCAACCACCCCAAGAGGAAGATTCCAAAGATGGAGATGTCATTATTATGGACGTTTTGGTCACATAAAGCCTTTCTGCTTCAGGCTATATGGATATCCTAAACCTGTTCCTCAACCTAGACCCACTCACAAAATTCCTTCTATTAGGAAGCAATAGGTTCCTAGAGCTGCTACTACCAGTTTGATAGCTCATATGTCTGTCAGAGTCTCAGCTAAAGAGGATTGGTCTTTTGATAGTGAGTGCTCCAAACACATGACAGGAATTAAAAATATCTTAGTAGACATCAAATCCCATTCTACTACCTATGTGACTTTTGGTGATGGAGCCAAGGGTGAAATCAAGGGGGTTGGAAAGCTGAACTGCTCAGGAATTCCAAACCTTGATAATGTGTTGCTGGTTAAAGGGTTGACTGCCAACTTGATTAGCATCAGTCAACTGTGTGATCAAGGATTTAATGTCAACTTCACTAAATCTAAATGCTTGATTACTAATGAAAAGAGTGAAGTGATTATGAAGGGAGTCAGATCTAAGGACCACTGTTATCTATGGGTTCCTCAAGATTCTAGTTACACCTCCATATGTGTCTAGCCAAAGAAGATGAAGTGAAACTGTGGTACCAAAAACTTGGTCATTTGCATCTAAAATGGATGAAGGATCATTTCTATGGAAGTTGTTAGAGGAATTTCTAAGCTAAAGATTAAAGAAGGAAAGGCATGTGGTGAGTGACAAATTAGAAAGCAAACTAGGATGTTACACCAGAAGATTAAACATCTCACTACTTCAAAAGTGTTGGAACTCCTTCACATGGACTTGATGGGACCTATGTAGGTGGAGAGTCTTGGGGGAAAGAAGTATGCTTATGTGGCGGTGGATGATTTTTCCAGATATACTTGGGTGAATTTTATAAGAGAAAAATCTGAAGTGTTTGAAGTGTTCAAAGATCTCTGTCAAAGAATTCAAAGCGAAAAGGACAGCAGTGTTGTTATAATCAGAAGTGATCATGGGAAGGAATTTGAGAACCAAAAATTTGCTGAATTTTGCTCATCTGAAGGGATTAGCCATGAGTTCTCTTCTCCCATTACTCCACAGCAAAATGGTGTTGTGGAACGAAAGAATAGAACTATCCAAGAATCTGCTAGAGCTATGATCCATGCAAAGAAACTGCCTTACCACTTCTCGGCTGAAGCTATGAACACTGCTTGCTATGTTCATAATAGAGTGACCTTAAGTACAGGAACCATGACTACCTTGTATGAGATATGGAAGGGAAGAAAGCCTATTGTCAAATACTTCCATGTGTTTGGAAGCAAATGCTACATATTGGCAGATCGTGACCAAAGAAGAAAGATGGATCCAAAAAGTGATGAAGGAATATTTTTGGGCTATTTTACTAACAGCAGAGCCTATAGAGTATTCAACTCCAGAACTAAAGCTATGATGGAGTCCATCAATGTTGTTTTTGATGATGTGCATAAGGAGGCTGATGTCCTAGAAGATGTTGGAACATTCCTTGATATCTCAGCAGAGTCTGCAGACAAAAACACTGATCCCAATCCTACTAATGCAGAACCTGAACCTGAACTAGTAAACAAGGGACCCTCCACCAGAATTCAGAAAGACCATCCTATGGATCTTATCATAGGTGATCTAAATGAGGGATTCACTACTAGATCCAGAGAAGTCATAACAAGTTTTTGCTTTGTGTCTAAAATTGAACCAAAGAATGTCAAGGAAGCCTTAACTGATGAGTTCTGGATCAATTCCATGCTAGAAGAGTTAGGGAAATTCAAGAGAAATGAAGTATGAGATCTTATTCCAAGGCCTGAAGGAACAAATGTGATTGGAACAAAATGGGTATACAAGAATAAGTCTGATGAAAAAGGGGTGGTCACCAGAAATAAAGCCAGATTGGTTGCTCAGGGATACACTCAGATTGAAGGGGTTGACTTTGATGAAACTTGTACTCTTGTAGCTCGCCTTGAGTCCATCAGATTACTTTTGAGAGTTGCCTGCATTCTGAGATTCAAGCTGTTTCAGATGGATGTTAAAAGTGCCTTCTTAAATGGATACCTAAATGAAGAGGTCTATATGGAACAACCTAAGGGATTCATTGATCCAACTTTTCCCAATCATGTTTATAAGTTGAAGAAAGCTCTGTATGGATTGAAGCAAGCTCCAAGAGCTTGGTATGAGAGACTAACATAATTTCTTGTTGATAATAGATACAGAAATGGTGGCATAAATAAGACTTTGTTTGTCAAAGAAGAAGGTGGAAAGCTCATGATTGCTCAAATCTATGCTGATAATATTGTGTTTGGTGGGATGTCTGATGAGATGGTTCAACATTTTGTCTAGTAAATGCAGTCAGAATTTGAAATGAGCCTTGTTGGTGAATTAACCTATTTTCTTGGGTTGCAAGTTAAACAGATGAAAGATTCTACATTCCTATCTCAGAGTAAATATGCCAAGAATATAGTTAAGAAGTTTGGGATGGAGAATGTCAGTCACAAAAGAACACCTGCTCCTACTCATCTTAAGTTGCCTAAAGATGAAAAGGGTGTAAATATGGATCAAAGTCTCTATAGAAGTATGATAGGGAGCTTGTTATATCTTACAGCAAGCAGGCCTGACATTACTTTTGTTGTAGGTGTGTGTGCTAGATACCAAGCTAAACCCAAAGTGAGTCATATCAATCAAGTAAAGAGGATTCTGAAGTATATTAATGGAACAAGTGAGTATGGAAATTTTATACACTCATGGATCTGGCTATGTGTTATCTGGGTATTGTGATGCTGATTGGGCTGGAAGTGCTGATGATAGGAAAAGCACATCAGGAGGTTGTTTCTTTTTGGGGAACAATCTTATATCATGGTTCAGCAAGAAGCAAACTTGTTTCTCTTTGTCTACTGCTGAAGCTAAGTATATAGCAGCTGGAAGTAGCTGTTCTCAACTGGTGTGGATGAAACAAATGCTGACTGAATATAATGTCACACAAGATGTCATGACATTGTATTGTGACAATTTAAGTGCTATAAACATCTCCAAAAATCCTATTCAACACAGTAGGACCAAGGATATTGATATTCATCATCACTTTATAAGGGAGCTTGTTGAAGACAAGATCATTGCCTTAGAACATGTTGCTACAGAGAAGCAGCTAGCTGACATCTTCACTAAGGCATTGGATGCTAGTCAATTTGAAATTTTAAGAGGAAAATTAGGGATTTGCATTTATGAGGATTTGTAGCAATTATTGATGAGTGGAAATATCATTCAAGAGGTTTTGTATTTTCCTTCATTGATTTGTGGGATCATTCTAAGCCAGTATCCTGGTATTCTCTCTAGTAATGATGTGGTTTATAAAAGGGATTTTGTGTTGTCTCTCCATTATAAATTATTTGCAGGAAGACATATCCCAGACATTGTCTTGACATCTGTTGAGAAGACACCCTCTACCAAGACTGGGCTTATCTCAGAGTTGAAGGAAACTTGCAGAGATTTGAGGGAAGTCATTCGTGTAACTACTGCAAGGAAGCTGGATTTGGAAGCCTTGATTAGAAGTCTGGAGCAGGCTGAAGGTAATGATGTTGAGGTTGCTGATGCAGATGAAGAGGAAGCTGAGGAGGATTCTACCTCTGATGAGAGGACTGGTGATATTGAAGGTCATGATTCTGGGTTTACTACTGGTGATGAAGGTGACATCTCTGATTTTTCTTTTAGCACTTAATGTGCTTTGGCTTGTAACTTTTTGTGGTTTCATTCTCTACTCTTGACATTGTTGGCTATGTATGCTTATTCTCTGCTTGTTCTATGATAACGGTTTTCTCTTAGTGAGATTTCTTTTATTATGGATAAAAAGGGGAAGAAGTAGTATGAGGGATGTTGTGCTGTTGAAGTAGTATGAGGGATGTTGTGTTGTTGCTGTTGTTTCTGGGTTGAGGGGGAGTATTTTTTTTTGGTGTTGTGGTATAGTTCTCTGGCACTTTGGTTCGAGGGGGAGCTTTATTTTTCTTTGTGACATGTTAGGCTTTTCTGTGTTTTTCTGCTGCTGTTGTGCTCTTTGATGTGTTCTGGTAGCTCTTGTGATCAATTGGTTGTTTTTAGCCAAAATTTGCCAAAGGGGGAGTTTGTTAGTTATGTGATTGGCAGCAATTTTGGTAAAACTTGGTGTTATCACAAGATGTTCTATATGATGTCTTGACATGTGATCTTAACATTCTACAGGTGGTTCTTTTTGTTGTTGTAGGGTTTAGTTCATGATGTCAAGTATGATGTCCTAACATATGTTTACAGAACATTCAGTCAGAATGTTATGTTTTGTCTGTTGCGTTTTTTTCTGCAATCTTTTGTGTGCCTTTGTTAAGTGATTGCTTGCGCAAATCAAGGTGTGACATTATTTGAAGCAAGTATATTCTGTTTCCTTTTGAAGAATGGTTTGTTGCTATTTTTGTGCAAAAAGATATGGAGAATAATTAGCTTTAATTATGGATTACTTTTGCCCAAGCCCATGAAGAATGGTTTCTATTTAAAGACGTGCTAGCCCTACTTGTAAGGCAGAGAGAAGATTTTGAGAAAGATGCGTTTTGTTTTTTGTTAAGGTTTGAGTCTTTTGTTAGTTGTTTTCTTGTGAGCCATTCATTCATCACTTTGATGTGTGAATTGGACTGAGTTCTTTGAGTTGCTAAGTTGTCCACTCTAAGCTTTTAAGCACGAGTGCATTGTTCTTGATTGAAGCTTTTAATCAAGATCAACTGTTGTCCTTGAAGTGTGTCTTCTACTTTTTGATCTTCTGTTTTTATCACTGCATGTGATTGAGGGGAGTGAGAGGTGTCTCATATCTGAGAGTGTCTTAGATAGAAGTTACACGGGTAGAGATTAGGTGCGAAGATTGTAAACTAGAGAGAGTTTGCTGAGAGTCTTCAAACTAATTTTTTTTAGTGGATTTCCTTCCTGGCTTGGTAGCCCCCAGACGTAGGTGTGTTTGCACCGAACTGGGTTAACAATTGCTTGTGTCTCTTTACAATTGTTAACTGCATTTTATCTTGTTCATATATTGGTAATTGTTTAGATATTAGTGTCATGACATCTCTATCGACATCTCATATCTGGTACCAGAATTTCAATAACCTTCTTGATAAGAATTGGACAATAATGCACCACTAAGTGATGCATCCAACATATTTCTTGATGATGGAACTAAACCATTGTAAAATGTTTCAAGCTAAATACATATTGGAATCTCAAGGTGTGGACATTGTCTCAATAACTATTTAAATCTTTCCCAAACATCAAACAAAGATTCTTCTTCCCCTTGTCTAAATGGAGTGATCTCCTTTCTCACCTTAGCATTCTTGATAGGAGGGAAGTATTTGGCTAATAACTTTTCATCCAAATCATTCCATGTGGCTATTGAATTTGATTCCAAAGAATTGAGCCAACCTTTAGCTTTATCATTTAGAGAATAGACAAACAACCTCAACCTAACAACATCGTCACTGACTCCATGGATCTTGAAATTACTAGCTAAAGAGAAATCATGATCTAAAATGCAGCGAAAATTAAAATTTTCCTTTAGTGATCCTTACGAATGGTCATGATCAGTGATAGAAACAGTTACCTCTTGTGGCGATGAAACCTTTGATGATGAATCGAAGAAGTGATAACGAGCGTTGTACGATGAACAACGCCTCAACTCTGTCCACACGAATAAATTCCTTCAGTCTCAGTGCTAGCTGATATGATTGAAGGCTTTGTGTGTGTGTGTGAGAGAGAGAGAAAGAGAGAGAGAGATAGATAGAGAGAGAGAGAGAGAGAGAGAGAGAGTGAGAGAGAGAGAAGGAAACTATGATTAGGGTTTCACACACCAAATTTTCATCAAGTGTGAATGCTTCTAAGCAAGGGTTCTATTTATAGAACCACTTGTCTAGGCTGCAAGCTAAAAATCCCACTTAAGTGCACACACACCATATATTATGGTGTATCATATATCACCTAAGCGCGTGGTACCTTACCACATTCTGTATTCTACTTAAGCGCATCGTACCTTATGATGTTCTAAATTTACTTAAGTGCACCATACCTTACAGTGTTCCTTATTTACTCTACCTCTTATCAATCTGTCCTTATATGTATGACCCTGTAGGTTTTTGCGATGTTGACAATTATAATAAATCATACATTTAACACAATAAATAGTGAGTGGTATCTAGCAACACATCACTGCTACCTAAGTCACAAATATGTCATGTGATCTAACAAAATCTTTTGTGATAATGCTTATGCATACAATTGCCTTTTTGCCCTTATGTCTATATTGATCACAAGGCATATACCGTTTCATCCTTGTCTAGTTTAATATTAGGCCATTATACATTTATCCTATTATGCAAAATGGGAAAATTCCATCTAAGTCACTCATGTCCCTCAGCATGCTTTGTGGAGTACCCATCAACTGTCTTTATGGTCATCCAGTTACGGACAGTGTTAGATCAGCAATAAAGTACTCGATTCTACATCTAGGGTCCATAATGGTTTTAGGTAGAAGGGTTGTATACACCACTATCACCATGAAAGTAACTTATGACAGTTTGCATAACATTCTATGTAGTACTCTCATAGCGGGTCAATCCAGTATAAATATTACTCCTAATATTCATACCTATATTAATACTTGGTAACTCATTATCCATGATGCATTAGATATGATCATCAGTCTATCTACATAATAGTCTTAATGCTTTAAGGTTATCCTACTTCATAGTAAAGCTCAACTACGAATACTTTAAGAATAATGTCTTTATGTTTAATGGAATCTCATGATTATGTCACACTTAATATTTCATTAAACGGACTAGCTATTCTATAGACTTTATTATTATGGAAAACAAACATAATAAAGAAATACCTTTTATTAATAAATAATTCGATACAAAGTACCAAAAGTATTAGCCTCTGGGGCTTACACCAACAATCTCCCACTAGCACTAGAGCCAATCAGGCATATCCCTAATACCCATATATCTAGTATGGCCATCATGCTTCTGTTGCGCAAGAGGCTTTGTTAGTGGATCAACAATATTGTCAAGTGTAGGTACTCTGTATATTTTAACGTCTCCCCGATCTATTATCTCTTGAATGAGGTGATAACGCCAAAGTATGTCTTTGGATCGTTAGTGAGATCTAGGCTCCTTAGCTTGTGCGATAGCACCATTGTTATCACAATAGAGATTAATGGGATCCACAATCCTAGGGCTATGCCAAGTTTACTAATGAACTTATTGATCCAAACAACTTCTTTTGCTGCATTTGAGGTAGCAATCTACTCGACATCGATTGTAGAATCAATAAATGTTTCTTGCTTTGAACTTTTCCAGCGTACAACACCACCATTTAAGCAGAACACATAACGTGATTACGATCTGAAGTCATCCTTATCTGTCTGGAAGCTAAAATCAGTGTATCTAATTATAACAAGCTCTTCCTGACCTCCATATACCAAGAATGAGTCCTTAGTCCTTCTCAAGTACTTAAGGATATTCTTAAAAGCTACCTAATGAGCATCATCGGTTATAAGTATAAACTTTTGAGTTTGGCATTAATTTTGGTAAAACTAACTTAACAACAAGATGTTGGACAAGATGTCCTAACATTAAGAATAAACTGAAGAACAAGATGTTGGACAAGATGTCTTATCATGATTATTCAAAATCTTTATCTGTTACTTTGTAGTTTTGATACTGCTAATTTATTTCCAGATTTTAGAACATTGTAGGAATATTTGTTTATCCTAAGTGGCGTTCAAGATTAAGGAATCAGAGATTCCGTTTGAATTTGAAGATGTTGTTTTCTAAGTGTGGAGACATTTTAGGAAACTTTGGATTGAAGAAACTATTCTTGAGGAGAATAAGTTGTAGATTATGTGTAACAAAATTTCTGAGTTTTTGAAGCCCAAATCTAGTCTAGTTTACGGTTATAAATAGGATGGATTTAACCTAATCAAAGGGTGGAAAATACATTGTTGCTTAATGAGTTTTAGTGTTTGTGTAATTTGTGAGCATCTCTTATATTGTGTTGATACTAGAGCTGAATTGTTTGCATTAAGTTGTAATTTCTGTCACTGTTATGATTGAAAGGGAATTGAGAAGGGTCTCATACCTAGGAGAGTCTTAGATAGAAATTAAGCACGGGTAATGATTAAGTGATAAGTTATAAACCAGAGATTGTTTAGCGTATAATTAATACTATCTAGCGGATTTCATTCCTGGCTTGTTAGCCCCCAGACGTAGGTGTTGTTGTACACCGAACTGGGTTAACAATTACTACATGTTCATTTACATTCTCAAATTTTTTATTTTATTGTGTTTAAAGTAGAGATCAAGTGTCTCGACATCTCTTAGGACATCTAACATTTGCATACCAGAATTTTATTTGGTATCAGAGCAGGCATCCTGCTCTGTATCTGGGTGAGATTCAGGGAAGTTACTTTCTGGTGCAATGGATAAGGAAGGAGGAGTATTGAACAGACCACCCATTCTTGATCGGTCCAATTATAAATATCAGAAAGTGCGCATGGTGGCCTTTATTAAGTCCATAGATGGTAAAGCTTAGAAATTTATGGTCAAAGGATGGGATCCACCAAATGCTAAAGATCAGGAATGTAAGATTACTGATATGATAAAGCCCGAGGAAGACTGGGATGATGAAGATGACAAGCTAGCTCAGGGTAATTCCAAAGCATTGAATTCCTTATTCAATTGCAAGGACAAGAACATCTTCAGATTGAGAAAGAATTATACTGTTGCCAAAGATGCTTGGGAGATTTTGAAGACTGCTCATGAAGAAACCTCCAGGGTGAAATCATCAAGACTTCAACTTCTTACAACTAAGTTTGAGAACTTAAAGATGAACGAGGATAAAAGTATTCAAGAATTTCACATGAACATTATTGACATAGCCAATACTTCAAGTGATATAGGAGAAAAGATTTCAGAAGCTAAGTTGGTCCAAAAAATCCTAAGATCTCTTCTAAAGAAATTTGACATGAAGGTGACTGCCATTGAAGAAGCCCAAGAGATGAACACCATGAAGGTGAATGAACTCATGGGATCTCTTTAGACTTTTGAATTGGAAATCAATGAGAAATATGAAAAGAAGAAAAGAATAGCCTTGGTGTCTAATCAAGGTGAATGTGATCCAAATTCCAATGAAGAACTATCTAAGGCTGTTGTGCTTCTTGAAAAATAGTATAACCAACTGTTGAAAAAGATGGACGAGAAGTCAAGATCAAATGTTAAGACTCAGTCATCCGACATCAACAGAAAGAAGGATTTTGGAAGAAGAACTAATAATGATAAGAAATCTAACAAAGGAAAGGGAATCCAATGCTATGAATGCGAAGGGTTTGGACACACAAAAGTTGATGTCCTACCTTCCCCAAGAAGGAGAAGAAAGGCTTGTTTGCATCTTGGTCCGAAGATGATTCTTCAAGTGAAGGAGAATATTCTAAATAGGTTTCTTCTCTTACTGGAGTATATGATTCTAATAAAGAATCAGATGTTGAAGAACTCACTTTTGATGAATTGACTTCCTCGTACAAGGAGTTGTGCATCAACAGTGCATAAATATGTCAACTAAGAAAGGATCAACAAAATCTTATTGTACAGCTTCTTGATGAAAGATTGAAGCACTTGGTTGTCATCTCTAACCTGGAGGATGAAGTAGTAATGCTCAACTCTAAAATTGACAATATGACTAAATCTGTAAGAATGCTCCATAGCAGTTCTGATGTGCTGGATGAAATTCTTCAATCATGAAGAAATGCTGGAAATGTTAAAGGGTTTGTTTATAATGATCAAGTTGAGAATAAAGGAAAAAGGTCCGCCATGAATTCTGCTCAACCCAAAAGAAAGCAGAATCAAAAGATGTTAAGTAAGATGTCCTAACATGAACAAAGACATCAAAAGAATTCCTTAGGAAGAAAGAACCAAGACTGAAAATGTCATCATTGTGGTAAGTTTGTCCACATAAATCTTACTGCTACAAGCTACATGGTTATCCCAAATCTGCAACTCAATCCAGAAGGAAAGATGCTGCTGTTAAAATAAAGAAGAAGTGGATTCCTAGGAATGACACTAATGGTCTCATATCACACACCTCTCTAAGAGCTTCTGCTAGAGAAGACTGGTATTTTGATAGTAGTTGTTCTAGACATATGACTGGTGTCAAGAAATTTTTGGTAGATACTAAACCACATTCCACTAGCTATGTCACCTTTGGAGATGGATCAAAAGGTTGAAAATAAAGTGTGTTGTGAAGCTAGACTATACTGGGCAGCCTAGTCTTGATAAGGTGTTATTTGCCAAAGGGTTGACTGCTAATCTGATAAGTATTAGTCAACTATGTGGCCAAGGTCTCAAGGTTAACTTTACTAAATTTGAGTGTCTGGTAACAAATGATAAAGATGAAGTTATCATGAAGGGAGCCAGATCTAAGGATAATTGTTACTTGTAGACTCTTCTAGAAATAAAGTGTTCATCCATCTGCTTGATGTCAAAAGAAGATGAGGTGAAGATGTGGCATTAGAAACTTGGCCACTCACACTTGAAGGGAATGAAGGATGTCTTGTCAAAAGAAGTTGTAGAGGTATTCCTAATCTGAAAATTTATGAAGGAAGAATCTGTGGTGAGTGTCAAATTGGAAAGCAGACAAGGATGTCATATAAGAAGTTTCAACATATGACCACTTCAAAATTCTGGAGCTACTTCATATAAACTTGATGGGACCTATGCAGGTTAAAAGTCTTGGAGGAAAAAGGTATGCTTATGTTGTGGTTGATGGCTTCTCAAGATTCACCTGGGTGAATTTCATCAAAGAGAAGTCTGAGGTGTTTGAAGTGCTTAAAGAACTTTGTCAAAAATTTCAAAGAGAGAAGGATTATGGCATAGTTAGAATTAGAAGTGACTATGTGAAGGAATTCGAAAATAACAAGTTTGATGATTTCTATTCCTCTGAAGGAATTAGTCACGAGTTCTCTTCACCCATCACTCCTCAATAGAATGGTGTGGTTGAGAAAAAGAATAGGATAATTCAAGAATGTGCAAGGGTCATGCTTTATGCCAAGAAACTTGCATATCATTTTTGGGCTGAAGCCATGAATACTTCTTGTTATATCCTGAATAGAGTAACCATCAGATCTGACACATATGCTACTTTATATGAGTTATGGAAAGG
Source organism: Lathyrus sativus (assembly GCA_963859935.3). NCBI lineage: Eukaryota > Viridiplantae > Streptophyta > Magnoliopsida > Fabales > Fabaceae > Lathyrus > Lathyrus sativus. The sequence goes on from OZ012739.1 coordinate 314,440,525, forward strand.
AAGAAAGCCAACTGTGAAGTACTTCTATGTCTTTGGAAGCAAATGTTATATTTTGGATGACCGTGAGCTAAGGAGAAAGATGGATCCTAAAACAGTAGACAAGGGACCCTCCATCAGAATTCAGAAAGATCATCCTAAGGAGCTTATAATAGGAGATCCTAATGGTAGAAGAATGACCAGATCAAGAGAAGATGTTGTTTGTGCTTACTTTGTCTCAAAAGTGGAACCCAAGAATGTCAAGGAGCCCTTGACTGATGAATTCTGAATCAATGCTATGCAAGAGGAACTAGAGCAGTTCAAAAGGCATGATATCTAGGATCTTGTGCCAATACCTGAAGGGTCAAATGTTATTGGTATAAGATGGGTGTTTAAAAACAAGTCTGATGAGCAAGGCATGATCACCAGAAACAAGGCTAGACTTGTTGCTCAAGGATACACTTAAGTTGAAGGGGTGGACTTTGATGAAACTTTTGCTCCTGTTGCTAGAATGGAGTCTGTTAGATTGTTACTTGGAGTGGCTTGTTTGTTGAAATTCAAGCTGTTTTAAATGGATGTTAAGAGTGCCTTTCTAAATGGATAATTGAATGAAGAAGTATATGTGGAACAACCAAGAAGATTTCTTGATCCTACATTTCCATATCATGTGTTCAAATTGAAGAAGTCCTTGTATGAGTTAAAACAAGCTCCAAGAGCTTGGTATGAGAGGCTAACTGAGTTCTTCATCAACCATGGATACAGAAAAGGTGGAATTGACAAAACTCTCTTTGTTAAAGAGAAGGATGGAAAACTCATGATAGCTAAAATCTATGTAGATGATATTGTGTTTGGAGGGATGTCGGATGAGATGATTCAACATTTCATAAGCAAATGCAATCTGAGTTTGAGATGAGTTTGGTGGGTGAATTAACCTACTTTCTTGGTCTCCAAGTCAAACAGATGGAAGATTTCATATTTCTTTATCAAAGGAAATATGCAAAGAGTATTGTGAAGAAGTTTGCTTTGGAGAATACTAGCCACAAAAGGACTCATGCTCCTACACACTTGAAGTTGTCTAAGGATGAAAACGGTGTTAGTGTTGATCAGAGTTTGTATAGAAGTATGATTGGTAGTCTTCTATACCTTACTGCAAGCAGACCTGACATAACTTTTGTTGTTGGAGTTTGTGCTAGATATCAAGCTGAACCTAAAGTCAGTCATATCAATCAAGTCAAAAGGATTTTTAAGTATGTGAATGGTACATGTGACTATGGTCTGTTGTATTCTCATAATTCTAATTCCATGTTGATGGGATATTGTGATGCTGATTGGGCTGGTAGTGTTGATGATAGGAAGAACACCTCTGGAGGATGTTTCTTTTTGGGAAACAACTTAGTTTCATGGTTCAGTAAGAAGCATAATTGTGTTTCTCTATCTATTGCTGAGGCTGAGTACATAGCAGCAGGTAGCAGTTGTTCTCAAATGATATGGATGAAGCATATGCTAACTGAGTATAATGTCACACAAGATGTCATGCCATTATTCCGTGACAACTTGAGTACCACTAATATTTCAAAGAATCCTATTTAGCATAGTAGAACTAAACATATTAACATCAGGCATCATTTCATTAGAAATCTTGTGGAAGACAAATTTATGACATTGGAACATGTTGCCACTGAGAATCAACTAGCTGACATCTTTACTAAAGCTTTGGATGCTAATTAATTTGAGGTGTTGATGGGAAAACTTGGGATTTGCCTGTCTGAAGATTTATAGTAGTTAATTGGTGCAGGAATACTATTCGAGTGAGTGTATGTGTGTTCCCACCAAATAAAGAGAGGTTTTCAAAGCCAACTCTCATTTGGAGCATAATTCTTCAACAATATCCTGGTATTTTGCTGAATGATGATAAAGTCATGAAAAGGGAGTCTCCTTTGACTTTGCATCACAAGTTTTTTGCTGGTGATCATGTCTAAGACATATCAAGCGTTGTTGCTAATGACGCTGCTAATGAAGCTGTTGAGTTAGATGGTGATGACCTTGAAGAGGAAGAGGAAAAGGATGATGAGGCTACTGAAGACAATGTCTGTTAGTAGTATTCATTTTTTTATGGTTATGTTTTGTAAGGGCTAAATGCCCAAGATATTTTTGGCACTTCATGTGCTTGATCTATACTTTAAACTCTTGTTCTTCTTGTGTTCATGTTTGGTTGTTTAGTTAGTTAACTACCTTTGTCATATTATGGCTAAAAATGGGGAGTAATACTAACTTAACTAACCACTGCTAACCATTGGCTGCTGTTGAGGGGGAGAGTGCCAACCACTTGTTGTAGAAGAAGGAACTAATTGAGGGGGAGGCTATATTATTTCCGCTGCTGTTCTGATTTTTGCCTCTGACTTTTTGTATATTCGTATGGAAGGGTTATTTAGTTAGTTTTAGCCAAAATCTGCCAAAGGGGGAGATTGATAAGTCCAAGCTTTTGAGTTTAACATTAGTTTTGGTAAAACTAACTTGACATTAAGATGTTGGACAAGATGTCCTAACATGAAGAACAAACTGAAGAATAAGATGTTGGACAAGATGTCCTATCATGATGATTCGACATATTTGTCTATTACTTTGCAGTTTTGATACTGCTAATTTATTTCCATATTTTAGAATATTATGGGAATATTTTTTTATCCTAGGTGGCGTTCAAGATTGAGGAATCATAGGTTCTATTTGAATTTGAAGATTCTGTTTTCTAAGTGTGAAGACATTTTAGGAAACTTTGGATTGAAGAAACTATTCTTGAGGAGAATAAGTTGCAGATTCTGTGTAACAAAATTATTGTGTTTTTGAAGCCCAAATCTAGTCTAGTTTATGGTTATAAATAGGATGTATTTAACCTATTCAAAGGGTGGAAAATACATTCTTGCTTAGTGAGCTTTAGGGTTTGTGTACTTGTGAACCTCTCTTATATCGTGTTGATACTAGAGCTGGACTGTTACATTTAGTTGTAATTTATGTCACTGTTGTGATTGAAAGGGAATTGAGAAGGGTCTCATACCTAGTAGAGTCTTAGGTAGAAATTAAGCACAGGTAGTGATTAAGTGATAATTTGTAAACCGGAGGTTATTTAGCTTAGAATTAATACTATCTAGTGGATTTCATTCCTGGCTTGGCAGCCCCCTGACGTAGGTGTTGTTGTACACCGAACTAGGTTAACAATTACTGCGTGTTCATTTACTTTCTACAATTTTTATTGTGCTCATTCTTGTCATTGTGTTTAAAGCAGAGATCAAGTGTCTCGACATCTCTTAAGAAATCTGACATCTGCATACCAGAATTTCAATCGGGATTATATTAGTAACTACTTGTTGCACTTAAAGCATACGAGACATATGGTCGAATACATAACATGGCATACATGATAGATCCTATTATAGATGCATATGGAATCTTATTCATGCGATCCATTTCTTCCTTAGTTGAAGGGGATTGTGTTTTTGATAAACACATGCCATGTTGCATAGGTATGAATCCCTTCTCGGAATCATGTATATTAAAGCGTCTCAACATTTTGTCTATGTATGTACTATGACTTAGGCCAAGTAGTTTTCATGATCTATCTCTATAGATCTTGATTCCTAATATATAGGTTGCTTCACCAAGGTCCTTCATAGAAATTCATTCCCTAACCAAGTTTTTACTTGTTGCAAGGAATGGACATCGTTTCCACTGAGTAATATGTCATCTACATATAATACCAGGAAGACGATCATGCTTCCACTAACCTTCTTGTAAACACAACGCTCATCTTCATTCTTTATGAATCCATATTGTTTTACAATTTCATCAAAACAAAGATTCCAGCTTCTGGAAGCTTGCTTCAATCCATAAATTGATCGATGTAACTTGTATATCTTTTGGGCTTCTTCTGGTATGTCAAGTTCTTCAGGTTGTGTCATGCACACATCCTCAAGAAGATTCCCATTAGGGAAGAAGTCTTGACATCCATCTTCCATATTTCATAATCATGATATGCAGCGGTAGCAAGTAAAATCTGAACAGATTTAAGCATTGCAACTGGTGAAAAGGTTTCATCATAGTCTACCCCATGAATTTATTTATAGCCTTTAGCAACCAGTCTTGCCTTATAGGTATGTACCTTACCATCCATGACAGACTTCTTTTTGAAGACCCACTTGCATCCTATAGGATTAAATCCTACAAGAGGCTCTACCAAGGTCCAAACCTAGATTGTCTACATGAAATCCTTTTCAAATTTCATGGCTTCTAGCCAGTTCTCAGACTCAGGACCATTTATGGACTATTGGTAGGTTAGAGGCTCATCTTGATCCATAAGTAATACATCACCTTGATCAGTTACAAGATATCCATATCTCTCTAATTGGTGACGTCTTGCTCAACCTACGCTGGTCTTGTTCTACTTAAGCAGGTTGTTCTTCCACAACTACTTGTGATTCCTGCTCTTGTTCCTCCATAGGTGTATCAGTGCTTTATGATTCTTGAATTTCTTCAAGCTCTACTTTCCTCCCATTGACTCCTTTGGAAATAAAGTTCTTTTCTAGAAAACTTCAGTTTGAGCGACAAACACTTTGCTCTCAGAAGGATTTTAGAAGAAATACCCTCTTGTTTCTTTTGGATACCCCACAAATAAGCATCTGTCAGATTTGGGTTCATGCTTAGTTGAAATTTGTCATTCACAAAAACTTCACAACCCCAAACCTTCATGTAAGACATGTGTGGTTTCTTACCACTCCATATCTCATTTGACGTCTTCTCAACCTTTTTGAATGGAACACGGTTAAGTGAGTAAGCTGTTGTCAGTAGTGCATGTCCCCAAAAGGAGTTTGGAAGATTTATGTGACTCATAATGGATTGGACCATGTCTAAAAAGGTTCTATTTCTTCTCTCAGATACACCATTCCATTGTGGTGTTCTAGGAGGAGTGAGTTGGGATAGAATCCCACACTCTTTTAGATGGTCATCAAACTCTAGGCTTAAATATTCGCTGCCTCAATATGATTGAAGAGTTTTAATATTCTTACTTAGTTAGTTTTATACTTCATTATTGAATTCCTTGAACTTTTCAAAGGACTCAGATTTGTGTTTCATTAAATACACATAACCATATCAATTGAAATCATCCGTAAATGTGATGAAGTATTGAAAACCTCCTATGGCTTGTATGTTCAGTGGTCCACATACATCAGTATGTATGAGGGCCAAAATATCATAGCCCTTTCACCTTTTTCTGTGAATGGGGACTTTGTCATCTTTCCAATTAAACAAGATCTGCATTTCTCATATGATTCATAATCAAAAGAGTCTAAGAGTCAATCTTTATGGAGTTTGGAAATGCGTTTCTCATTTATGTGGCCTAATCGACAATGCCAAAGGTAAGTTGGATTTAACTCAATAGGTTTCATCCTTTTAGAATTAATGTTATAAATAGGCATTTCAAGATCAAGTACATATAGTCCATTGGTCATTTGTGTAGTAGCATAGAATATATCATTCAAATTAATGGAGCAACAATTGTTCTTTATTATGAATGAAAAACTAAACTTATCCAAATAAGAAACAAAAGTAATATTCTTGCTAATTGCAGGTACATAATAACAGTTCTCTAACTGAATTATTAAACCACTAGGTAAAGTCAATACATAAGTTCCTACGGCTAAAGCAACAACCTTTGCTCCATTGCTAACTCGTAGGTCAACTTAACCTTTTTCCAAATCTCTACTCCTTTTTAGCCCTTGTACATTATTACAAATGTGAGAACACCCAATATCCAATACCCATGAGGCAGAAGTAGATAAATTTATTTCTATAACAAAAATACCTAAAGTTGAAGTCTCTACTCCATTCTTCTTATCTCCCAAGTACTTTGGGTAGTTTCTCTTCCAGTGTCCAGTCTTACCGCAATAGAAGCAGGTGCCCTCCTTTACTATGCCTCCATTAGGCTTTAAAGCAGGAGCAGTATGTTTGGTTTTGGCAACTTCTTTTCCTTTCCATTTACCACCCTGCTTGGTGGGCCTTTTGTTCTATTTCTTTCCATTACTGACTATCATAATGGACTTCCCTTTTGACTTCAGATTCGTTTCAACAGTTCTTAACATGCCTAGCAGTTTTGAAAGACTTTTGTCCATGTCATTCATGTTGAAGTTAAGGACAAATTGACTAAAGCTCTCCGACAATGATTGTAGGATCAAATCAGTGGCAAGCTCCTTTTTTAGGGGAAAACCCAATCTTTCAAGGTTCTCCACATACTCGATCATCTTGAGTACATGGGGACCTACTGGGGCTCCCTCAGCTAGCTTGCCTTGAAAAAGGGCTTTTGAAACTTCAAATCTCGCATGCCTTTCCTGCTCTTGATAGAGCATATTCAGGTGTTCGATCATATCGAACACTCTCATGTTTTCATGTTGGTTTTGCAATTCATAATTCAATGTAGCCAGCATGAGGCAAGCAGTTTCATTGGCATCATCAACATGCTTTTTATAAGCATTGCTTTCAGCCTTAGGAGCAGAACTAGTAGGCTCCTCTTCACGTACAGGTGTCTCTAAGACATATAGTTTTTTTTATCATGTTTGAGGACAATCCTTAGGTTTCGGTGCCAATCCAAAAATTTTGTCTCAGAATTTTTTTTCCTTATCAAGGATTGATCGTAAAATGTTGTTAGAGGTGTTTGTTGTCATGGTAATCTACATAAAAATGTGAAATTATAAGTATCAACTAAAACCAACATGTTCAATTAGGCCTTTAATTAAATATTCTCCCACTATTTTACTCAAACCAAATGACCCTCACCATTTAATTCAGAAAATCCCGTTGGAAGATTTTCTAGTGGATCAAGATCCATGTTTCATTTTGTTTTAAGTTAGTGTTAGGCTGATTACACAAAACTAGATTATTTAGGTAGGAACTCCTTCCAATTGTATCTAATACAATTCTCGAATATTTTCAGTTGGGTGAATAACTCCTTATTCTAATCCATCATATGGATCATTCCTAACTCTTGCTTCTAAACGTATATAATCTTATTATAATTTGTTTAGTTAAGTTTGACCCATTATTTTATAAATTGGACATTACATTTATCCCATCGCACCTTACCAATATAGAACATGCACCTCGCGTTAGGCGAAACCAACATTATTCGATACTAGTCTTGATAAGTGCTAAAACTTGGAAAGTATAAACTTAATTTTCAATTTTGAGAGAATTTTCAATTAGTTTGATCTTACCGACTTATTTATCATATAAATTGTCTCTCAGATGCATCAACATACATATAAAATGAAACAGTTATGGCCCCTAGCGCAATTGTTCTCCCAAGCCAATATACAAAATAAAACAGTTATGGCCCTAGCGCAATTGTTCTCCCAAGCCAATGAAAGAACCTAAGTTAAACCTAATAACAATCTACGCTTCTCCAAGTAAGATCTCGAAGGTTGCCCTCATTTGATCTTGTATTCTTCTTTTTCTTTGTAACGTTACATCACATCAAAGAATACTCGTTTTATATACGAGGGAGTGAGATGAGAAAAGAAGTTATATCAAGAGATTAAAAGAGAGGCACGATACGCAGGTCGTATTTTAAAATCCCAAAACAAAATAAAGGAAAACTAAGGCTATAATTGATCACCACAAGAGAACAATAATAAACACATATTTATTACTATTAATTTAAATCCTATTAATTAAATATATCAAATTAAATTTCAGCAAATGATCACACTTCATAGAGTAGTCGGGTGATCTCCTTTATCACCTTAGCATTCTTGATACGAGGAAAGTATTAGGCTAAGAACTTTTCATCCAAGTCATTCCATGTGGCTATTAAATTTGGTTCCAAAGAATTAAGCCAACCTTTAGCTCTATCCTTTAGAGAATAAGGAAACAGTCTCAACCTAACAACATCGTCAGTGACTCTATGGATCTTGAAATTAATAGATGAAATGTGTCGTAACTCGAAATTTGACCTCCCCTTTTTGCTTTTGCATAAGGATGTGCATTCGCATCGCCAACATGCGCATTAGCACTTTTTCTCTGTGATTTTTATTGTAGGAACATTCAGGTTTTCCAAGCCCGATTAATCACTTATTCTCTAATATATCACATCATCAACATAACCACAAAACAAGGGTTTCTATGCCTATTCATTGGAGCAAAAGGTAGAAAATCGGAGCCATGGCTATAATATAATTTTTAAAAGCAAATTGGGCAAGTTTTAGCTTGGTTAATCGATTAACCATTTGCTAGTGCAAATGGGTTAATCGATTAACTCTTGTAAATAATGCAGAATCTGCTGCATTTTCAAGACAACAACTTGCACTTCACATTTTTGGGGTCTACTTGGTTCTAGCATTGTGTGAAACATTCTAGACAGCTCTAGACACTTCAAGACCTTTCTAAACACTTCAAGGCATTTGCTCCAATACATCAATTTGGATTAAGACCACCATGTTGCTTCATTTCCAAGCATGTGAGCCCTTAGATTCAAGTATGCATTGGGATGGTTACCGAGTCAACTACCTAACTAACTGAGTTAACCTCCAACTCAGTGAGTTGAGGCTAACTAACTCCAAGACTAGTTCCAAAGCTACATCCAAATCTCACTCTGAACCTCGCAACTCCATAGCAAAACCATATATAATCAAATCACCATCATTTCACAAAGGATCCTCAATCATTCTCCCAAATTCTTTATTGATCACTCTCAATTCTCTCACATTCCTTCTGAATTTTCTGCAACTTCTACTCATATTCATCTTCTCTTTCTTCCTAAACCACACTAGAGCTCAAATCCTCCATTAAAGAACATCAATTTCTTCATTAGAAGTACTTTCTCTTGAGCTTAGCCATCATCTTTTTGCTAATTCTTCTTGCTTTTCTGGATTTACATTGGATTTGGATTCATCTCAAGTGATTTCTTCAAGCTTATTCAATGTAAATTCAATTTCAGAGTTTTCGTCGTATTTTGCTCGGTTTTGCTACGGTTCGATTGCAAATTTTGTTTTCTCTGGATTTCTTTGAGTAGCTTCATCTCAATGTATTTGCAACAACATCCAAGGCAAATATCAGCCTTGTAGGTTGGTTAATTCTCCCTCTATTCACTGTTTTGATCATTGCCGTATCGTTCACGATGTAGTTTCGATGTTTTTGTGTGTTTATGAATTGATTATGCCATGATTTGATCTTCAATCTTGATATGGTAATTGATTCCATAAGTGATTATTTGCTGTTTTTGGACTTGATTTTCATGCATAATTGTTTGCCCTAACATGTGACGGATTGCACAAATCATAAGGGGCCAAAAGTGTTTTTGAAAAATGAAATTTCAGTCTCTACTCCAGGGTTAATCGATTAACATTTTTGCACTGGCAAAGTGTTAATCGATTAACACTGTTATTTTCAGCAAAATCTGCCTTTTCTAAAAGGGTTAATCGATTAACACTTTTGCACTGGCAAAGTGTTAATGATTAACACTGCTCCAAAATGTCATTTTTGTGCATTTTTATGTATGTTTGGCTTTCTTTCTTCTTTCAACTCCCATGGATTAAAATGATTGATTTTTATGGATGTTTTAACTTCTGTTTGAAGCATGTTTGTGCATTTTCCGATGCTTGATTTTATCGATTATGCATTTGTTCGCATTTTTGGCATTGTATGAACATGTTCATGATTGCCTTTTCCTTGATCACATGGACTTAGTTTATGATGCATGCTCAATGATTTTGGTACTGTTTTTTCAATTCCATTCATGGTTACATTAAGATTGTTCCTCTTAGGAATGAGCTTAATCTTGTATAATCAATAATTCACCCTTTTTGCTTTAATAATTTTTCATCCCTTTAGAAAATTATTAGCATCTTTCTCTTTGTGATTAATTAATCGAAAGTTTGTTTCGATTAGTTGATCTCCCCTCTTTCTCCTCCTTTGGATCTTCTAGAGCTTTATCCTCTCTTTCCACTCGTGGAGTCGAAGATTTGTGATGCATTGGAGCACTGTATAAAGTTTTGTGTCGTTATGCTGTCCATTTCATTTCTTGCACCACACTTTGGTGTTAGAGAAGGAATGAGAGTGGAGAATTCCTACACTCATTCTGATTATTTTGGGTAGATACGAATGACCCTGTACTTGGAATAGTCACCTCTATCTCCTTATTGTGGTTTCCTTGTTTCTCCATTCGAGTCGATCCTTGATCACTTGCACCCTAGTCTCTTCTTTGGAAGTAACCTTCTTTCTTCCAACTCAACCCTCTTTTCTCTTGTGGCCAATCCATCCTTGGGTTCCCTTGAGGTGGTTACACAATTCCTTTGCTTGGTTGGTCAACCATCCTTCAGTTAAAACCATTTCTCTTCTTCCTCAGTGAAGTCAATCCTTTTTCTTCAGTTAAACAGGCTTCTTGTTAAACCCTAGACCCCATCGGACTTCACAACCTTCTCTTGGTTCTCTCTCCTTCTTTTGGTTTATCAATTCCTATCAGTTAATACCAGTCATCCCTTCCTCAGTTAATCACAACCTGTCTGTTAATACTAAACTTTCTTTAGGTTAATCGCATTCTTCCGGCTAATCACTTGTTCTTTGGTTGATTACGGTCTGCCCTTTAAAACCAGCTTTTCTTTGGGTTAATTACCTCCCTTCGGTAAATCACCCACCTTTTGGTCAATCACAGTCCGCCTGTTTGAACCAACTATCTTTTTCTCGGTTAACCACAATCCGTCTGTTAAGATACTGAGTTTCTTTTGAGTTAATCACCTTCTCCCAGTTAATCACTCATTCCTTTCAGTTGATCATAGTCCATCTGTTATACACCAAACCCGCTGCAGTTAGCAACCTTTCTTTGGTTCAAATAGTGCCAACTTTGGGTTAGAATCTTTGTCTGGTTCAAATACCCCTTCCTTCGGTCAGGTACTGTTTGTTCAATCAGCATACCATTCTTTGGGTCACGACCTTTGGTTGGTTCTACACCCATTCCTTTCAGGTTTATCAACGTCTACTAGTTAAAACCAACTTGTTTCTCCTTTCAATTAACCACTATTTATCAGTTAATATACCAAAACCTCCTCTGCGTAAACACCTCGTCTAGGCTCAATACTCTCTTTTATCCCGTGTCGTCGCAGTCCGTCTGTTGACACAAACTCTTGTCTTTTCCCTACAGAGTCTTAATTTTAACTTTTACTCTAATTCTTGTCGTCTTCCTCAGCCACATCGCCATTTTTTGTTTTCTTCCCAGTGGAGTCATCTCTATTCTTCAGTATTCCCTAGTGTCTCCACTTCTCTTTTGAGTTCCTCAACATAGTTATATTTTGTCTTTCTTGGTTTTGACACCACTTCTGTCGCATCCTGTAACACCCACTTTCTATACCCCCAAATAAGCAATTAAATCATTTAGGCACTTAATAAAAATTTCATCAGAATACAATTTAACACATGGTATAAAAGAGGGACGTCACATTATCCAGGATATTCAAAACATCACACAACACCTGCTCATAAAGATATGCAACAAAGGGTAAATCACCACAAAGGAACTTAGTCCTTAAAACCCACACATCAATATTTAGAATAAAAGAGGAAACATCTAAACATTGAATCACTTCGTTCATATAAACATTGTATACATCAACAGTTTAATTCAAGTCATAAGTCATGTTTACAAAACATTCCAGCAGATACATACACGGATATATCACAAAAGAACCAAAAAAATTCCTAACTACCCGGTGCTACATATCAGAGTCACCCGACCAAAAAGAACAAAGCTATGCTTCACAAAAGACCTCTGCAAACCTACTCTGCAATGCCTCATAGAGCATCATAAAATAGCAGAAGGGTGAGAAACATTATCATAACAAATAATGCATATAATATATATATATATATATATCTATACACCAACACATAATACACATAACACATTTCTCACCGCAATACGTCACAATTCAATCATATATATACATCACAACACATATATAATTCACCAAGCATATCCATCATGCAAACATTCACCACTAAGCATATACAATTATGTTTAGTTCAACACTTCACATAAACATACACAATTATGTTCATTACACCAATATATCATATGAAGATAATAATGCACTCATAGAGACCGACTCACGACTCTATGCAGATGCAAATGCGGTACCGACTCATTCAGCAGGTTCAATTGAAGAACCAAATGGAACCATCGCTCGTTACCGAAGTAACTCTGCGTCGGGCCTATGATGTTCACCCATCGCTCACACCCCACATGGGCACACGATGTTTCAGGATTGCTCACACCCCACACGGGCACACAATCCGATTGCTCACACCCCATAAGGGCACACAATCGTTCTGCATATTCTCCACGGAATCAAATATAAATCATCGCTCACACCCCACAAGGGCACACGAGATTTCTGCAGATCCTCCTAGGGATCAAGAATAAACCATCGCTCACACCCCACAAGGGCACACGAGGTTTCTGTAGATCCTACGCGGGATCAGACACACAAGAATGCAATCATGATGCTTCACAAACAAAACGACTCCATACATTCTTGAAATGCATACATATACATACAATTATGCACATTCACATTAATCTCATCTTGCATTTTTATTCAAGTCAAACAAATGCACAAAATTGCCAAACGACCATATTTCACACTCTACGATTCACAATCTAGGATTCACGCCATACGGCTACCCACAACATAACATAACACAATATACACTATGCATAATAAGAAAGGATTAATCATACTTGAATCGAAGAATCGACATGGAAGTGAAAACACAAGAAAATAACATCCTGCTACACTCGCTACTCTGCTCGCCTAGCGAGCTCCAAGCGAATGCTCGCTAACTGTTCGCCTAGAGAACAAGCTCGCGAAGGCAAACAGAAGCCACTGACTTAATTCGCTACCCCACTCGCTCAGCGAAGGCCTAGCGAACACTCGCTACCCCCTTCACTACCAGCGATGAACACCCAAAACCTTTCTGCCCAAGTCTGGGACCGTTCGCTACTGGCTCGCCACAGCGAATGCCCAGCGAAGGCTCGCGACCCGCTCGCCTAGCGAACGTGCTAGCGAGGGTCTGCGAACTCAGAAAATCCCCACTGCCAAAAGTTCCGAAACTCATCGAAATCTACCCGATTCAGTCCCAACTCGTCCTAGCAGCCTTAGTCCAACATCCCTCGACTAAACTTAACCACTTATTCTCATTTTTACCCGTTAAAACTCAGTTTCTATCGATTAAATCAAATTCAACCTAAAAATGGAAAATGAGCAAAACTCTCCCCAATCCAAAAGCAAACCGATAGAAACATAAATAATCTTACACATCGAAAGAATAATAAAGTTTCACACCCTTACCCGATTAATCGAAGCTTAGAAGTTTGATTCTTGATGATTCTAGGTTTTCTCCTCTTCCTCCTCTTTTCTCTTCTCTTCTCTTCTTTCCTTTCTATTTCTTTCTATCTCTTTTCTTTTTTCTCTAATTCCACTTATACTCTTTCTATTCTATTTCTCTCAAAGATCTACTAATTAAGGATTATCTAAAACACCCTCTAATTAATTCCCAAAACTCTCCGAATAATAAAATAACATAATAAGCACACATAACATATTAATGTTCAAACTCCACAATTAAAAGAATAATCAATCCAAATAAATTAAAAGACTCAACAAAAATGGGAAATTCAGAATCGGGGCGTTACAACTCTCCCCTACTATAGGAATTTTCGTCCTCGAAAATATTACCTGATCCAAACAATTCCGGATGCGACTTCCGCATCTTACTCTCCAATTCCCAAGTCATGTTGCCCTCTGCAGCACCTCCCCATGCTACTTTCATGAGCGCAATATCCTTTCCCCTTAGTCTCTTAATCTCACGATCCAAAATCCTAATCGGTAAAACTTCAACCGTAAGATTATCTCTTACTTCAACTTCGTCCATAGGAATAACATGTGACAGATCCGGAACATACTTCCGAAGTTGCGAAACATGGAACACATCATGCAAATTCGAAAGGTTCGGAGGCAACGCCATACGATACGCCACAACACCCACTCGTGCAATAATCTAATATGGACCAATAAAACGAGAAGTCAATTTCTTCGACTTCAAAGCACGACCCACATCCGTAACCGATGTAACTCTCAAGAACACATGGTCGCCTTCTTGAAACTCAAGATCTTTCCTTCTCTTGTCATGATAACTCTTCTGCCTACTCTGAGAAGCTTTCATATTTTCCCGAATAAACTTCACCTTCTCTGTCGTCTGTTGTACCATCTCCGGCCCAACAACCGACTTCTCACCAGTTTCATGCCAACACAAAGGTGTTCGACATCTCTGACCATACAAAGCCTAAAATGGTGCCATACCAATACTTGAGTGAAAGCTATTATTATAGGTGAACTCAATCAACTCTAAATAACTATCCCAAGCACCACCTTGCTCTAGTACACAGGCACGCAACAAATCCTCCAACGACTGAATCGTTCTCTCGGTTTGACCATCTGTTTGTGGATGGTAAGATGAACTCAATCTCAGTTTAGAACCCAAAGCCTTTTGCAAACTATCCCAAAACCTTGAAGTATATCTAGGATCTCTGTCCGATACAATACTCTTAGGAACTCCATGCAACTTCACAACCACGCGAACATAAATCTTGGATAACTTCTCCAAAGGATAACTAATATCAATCGGGATGAAATGAGCAGATTTAGTAAGCCTATCAACAATCACCCAAATAGCATTATGACCTCTTTGCGTATTCAGCAACCCCGTAACAAAATCCATTGATATAATATCCCATTTCCACTCTGGAATATCCAACGGTTTCATCAATCCCCTAGGCTTCTGATGTTCCACCTTAGACTTCTGACAAGTCAAACATACATACACAAACTGAGCTACATCTCTCTTCAATCCGGACCACCAAAAGATTTTCTTCAAATCTTGATACATCTTATTCGCTCCCGGATGAATACTTAAGTTACTCCAGTGTCCTTCCTCCAATATCATCCTTTTCAACTCCGCATCATCGGGAGTACAAATACGACCACGAAATCTTAAAACTCCAAAATCATCAACCTTGAAATCCTCATTCTCATTTGTCATCAAGTCAACGAACTTAAAGTCCAACTTTTGCCTTTCACATACGGTAGCAAGAAAATCATTCGTAATACGTAACATACCAAGTCTCACACTTCTCGGCATCATTTCACAAACCAAACTCAAATCTCTAAAGTTCTCCAAAAGTTCCCATTCTTTCATCATCAATGTAGACATGTGCAACTACTTCCTACTTAAGGCATCGGCCACCACATTTGCCTTACCCGGATGGTAATTCAAACCAAAGTCATAGTCTTTCAAAAGCTCTAACCACCTCCTTTGCCTCATATTCAATTCCTTTTGATCAAATAAATACCTCAAACTCTTGTGATCACTAAAAACTTCAAACCTTGCACCATAAAGATAATGCCTCCAAATTTTCAAAACAAACACCACGACCGCTAATTCCAAATCATGCGTAGGGTAATTATTCTCATGCACTCTCAACTGCCTCGAAGCATAAGCCACAACTTTTCCCTCTTGCATTAACACACCACCTAAACCAATCATAGAAGCATCACAATAAACTACAAAAGGTTCCGTAAGATTCGGCAAAATCAAGACTGGCGCTGTAGTCAATCTTCTCCTTAACTCAATGAAACTCTCTTCACAACCAGCATCCCAAATGAAAGCCTTTCCTTTACAAGTCAACCGCGTTAACGGAAGTGCCAACTTTGAAAATCCCTCAATAAACCTCCGATAATAACCTGCCAAGCCCAAAAAGCTTCGAATCTCCGTAACTGATTTAGGAGTTTCCCATTGCATTACCGCATCAATCTTGGATGGATCCACACTAATACCACTACCAAAAATGATATGCCCAAGAAAACTCACTTCCGACAACCAAAATTCACACTTTGACAACTTAGCATACAATTTCTTCTCTTTCAAAATCTGTAACACAATCCTTAAATGCTTTTCATGCTCCTCTTTAGACTTAGAATAAATCAAAATGTCGTCGATGAACACAACCACAAAATGATCCAACTGCTCATGAAAAATACGATTCATGTATTCCATAAACACACCTGGCGCATTAGAAACTCCGAATGGCATCACAGAATATTCGTAATGACCATATCGTGTCCTAAAAGCCGTCTTTGGAATATCCTCCTCCTTAACTCGAATCTGGTGATAACCCGATCTCAAATCAATCTTGCTAAACACACGCGCTCCAACCAATTGGTCCATCAAATCATCGATTCTTGGAAGCAAATACTTATTCTTAATTGTCGCCTTATTCAACTGCCGATAATCAATGCATTACCGCATAATTCCATCCTTTTTCTTTACTAACAATACCGACGCACCCCAAGGAGAAACACTTGGTCTTACAAATCTCTTATCCAACAAATCATTCAACTGCTCCTTCAGTTCTACCAACTCTGATGCTGACATACGATACGGTGCCATAGAAATCGGTCTAGTACAGGGGAACTAGATCAATAGAGAACTCAACTTCTCTTTCCGGCGGTACATCCATAATCTCCTCTGGAAATACTTCTGGAAAATCACATACCACTGGAAACACATCAAGCTCAACTTTGCTCTCCACAGGCAACGATGCAAACAAATCAAACAACCGAGCTTCGTCCGCTAAAAGTTTCTTCAACTCTTTAGTGGATAGAAAACTCTCACCTTCATCATCTTCCGAAGAAGGAAACCTTACAAACTTGTGATAGCAATCTAAATGAACTCTATTAAATTGCAACCAGTTCATACCCAATATCACGTCCAAACCCTCAAACGGTAAACACAATCCATAATGAAGTCTTTACCATACATGGTCAAAGAACAACTTACACACACCAAGGAAGTAGTTACCGACCCCGAAGCGGGAGTCTCAATAACCATGTCTCCACTCAAAGAAACCATGCACAAACCCAAACGCTTAGCACACTCAAGAGAAATGAACGAATGAGTCGCTCCAGTATCAATAATAGCAACTAAAGGCATATTATTAATAAAGCATGTACCTTTAATCAAGCGATCCGCATTAGTAGTGTTTGAACCTGCTAATGCAAATACTTTTCCATCCGACTGAGCTTGCTTTGGTTTGGTACACTTGGTGCTAATATGACCAACTTCCCCATAATTAAAACACTTTACCACATTCCTTCTACAACCAGAAGTGGCATGCCCGAGACTTCCACAAGTAGCGCACTTCTCCACAGACTTCCCACATTCAAAAGATTTGTGACCCATCACGCCACACTTATAACATTTGACTGCACCAGAACTTCCTCCTCCGAGTCTCTTATCAAACTTCCCCTTATACTTGTCCTTATCGACAGACGTCATATAAGGTCCACTCCTTACTTGTTGCTTGCCTTTCTTCTCACTCAAACTCTTATAATGAGTAGATCGAGCCCTATTGTCCTCTTCATAAATCCTACAACATTCGGTCAAGTCCGAAAATCGTCGTATTCTTTGGTATCCCACCGCTTGCTTTATCGCAGGACGCAAGCCATTCTCATACTTAATGCACTTAGAGAACTCCGTTGTAACCGCCGCATAATGAGGATGAAACTGAACTAATTCCACAAACTTAGCCGGGTAGTCCACCACGGACATATTGCCTTGCTTTAACTCAAGAAATTCCATTTCCTTTTTCCGCTTTACACTCTCAGGATAATACTTCCTTAAGAATTCGGTGCAAAATAAATCCCAGGTTATTTCTTCGTCATCTACCTCAAGAACTTGTGTCATACCAACCCACCAGTCGTCGGCCTCTTCTCTCAACATGTGAGTTCCAAGTCTCACCTTGTTTCCTTCAGCATACCCCATAACTCTAAAGAATCTCTCAACCTCCTTCAACCAGATCTGAGCACCGTCCGGATCAAACCTCCCCTTGAATACCGGCAGCTGATTCTTTCTAAACTCATCATTAGCGTTCGAATTCGGTGCACCATGCACCGCCCTAGCCATAACCTCCAACGCCGCAGCCATAGCAGTGTCATTACGACCAGTCATATTCTGATAATTCCCAAAAATAACAACAAGGTTAAACAACCGTTCAACCAACACAACAACAAGACAGACACAACTGACTCAACACTGGCTCTGATACCACTTAATATAACACCCCCTTTCTATACCCCCAAATAAGCAATTAAATCCTTTAGGCACTTAATAAAAATTTCATCAGAGTATAATTTAACACATGATATAAAAGAGGTACGTCACATTATCCAAGATATTCAAAACATCATACAACACCTGCTCATAAAGATATGCAACAAAGGGTAAATTCACCACAAAGGAACTTAGTCCTTAAAACCCACACATCAATATTTAGAATAAAAGCGGAAACATCTAAACATTGAATCACTTCATTAATATAAACATTGTATACATCAACAGTTTAATTCAAGTCATAAGTCATGTTTACAAAACATCCAGCAGATACATACACGGATATATCACAAAAGAACCAAAAGAATTCCTAACTACCCGGTGCTACATATCAGAGCCACCCGACCAAAAAGAACGAAGCCACGCTTCACAAAAGACCTCCGCAAACCTACTCTGCAATGCCTCATAGAGCATCATAAAATAGAAGAAGGGTGAGAAACATTATCATAACAAACAATGCATATAATATATATATATATATCTATACACCAACACATAATACACATAACACATTTCTCACCGTAATACGTCACAATTCAATCATATATATACATCACAACACATATATAATTCACCAAGCATATCCATCATGCAAACATTCACCACTAAGCATATACAATTATATTTAGTTCAACACTTCATATAAACATACACAATTATGTTCATTACACCAATATATCATATGAAGATAATAATGCACTCATAGAGACCGACTCACGACTCTATGTAGATGCAAATGCGGGTACCGACTCATTCAGCAGGTTCAATTGAAGAACCAAATAGAACCATCGCTCGTTACCGAAGTAACTCCCCGTCAGGCCTACAATGTTCACCCATCGCTCATACCTCATATGGGCACAAGATGTTTCAGGATTGCTCACACCCCACACGGGCACACAATCCGATTGCTCACACCCCACAAGGGCACACGAGATTTCTGCAGATCCTCCTAGGGATCAAGAATAAACCATCGCTCATACCCCACAAGGGCACACGGGGTTTCTGCAGATTCTACGCGGGATCAGACACACAAGAATGCAATCACGATGCTTCACAAACAAAACGACTCCATACATTCTTGAAATGCATACATATACATACAATTATGCACATTCACATCAATCTCATCTTGCATTTTATTCAAGTCAAACAAATGCACAAAATTGCCAAACGACCACATTTCACACTCTATGATTCACAATCTAGGATTCACGCCATACGGCTACCCACAACATAACATAACACAATATACACTATGCATAATTAGAAAGGATTAATCATACTTGAATCGAAGAATCGACATGGAAGTGAAAACACAAGAAAACAACATCCTGCTACGCTCGCTACTCTGCTCGCCTAGCGAGCTCCAAGCGAATGCTCGCTAACTGTTCGCCTAGCGAACAAGCTCGCGAAGGCAAACAGAAGCCACTGACTTGATTCGCTACCCCACTCGCTCAGCGAAGGCCTAGAGAACGCTCGCTACCCCCCTTCGCTACCAGCGATGAACACCCAAAACCTTTATGCCCAAGTCTGGGACTGTTCGCTACTGGCTCGCCACAGCGA
The DNA here is from genome assembly GCA_963859935.3 of Lathyrus sativus. NCBI lineage: Eukaryota > Viridiplantae > Streptophyta > Magnoliopsida > Fabales > Fabaceae > Lathyrus > Lathyrus sativus. The sequence continues at coordinate 314,460,328 of OZ012739.1, forward strand.
ATGCCCAGCGAAGGCTTGCGACCCGCTCGCCTAGCGAACATGCTAGCGAGGGTCTGCGAACTCAGAAAATCCCCACTGCCAAAAGTTCTGAAACTCATCGAAATCTACCGATTCAATCCCAACTCGTTCTAGCAGCCTTAGTCCAACACCCCTCGACTAAACTTAACCACTTATTCTCATTTTTACCCGTTAAAACTCGGTTTCTATCGATTAAATCAAATTCAACCTAAAAATGGAAAATAAGCAAAACTCTCCCCAATCCAAAAGCAAACCGATAGAAACATACATAATCATACACATCGAAAGAATAATAAAGTTTCACACCCTTACCTGATTAATCGAAGCTTAGAAGTTTGATTCTTGATGATTCTAGGTTTTCTCCTCTTCCTCCTCTTTTCTCTTCTTTTCTCTGCTTTCCTTTCTATTTCTTTCTATCTCTTTTCTTTTCTCTCTAATTCCATTTATACTCTTTCTATTCTATTTCTCTCAAAGATCTACTAATTAAAGATTTTCTAAAACACCCTCTAATTAATTCCCACAACTATTAGAATAATAAAATAACATAATAAGCACACATAACATATTAATGTTCAAACTCCACAATTAAAAGAATAATAAATCAAAATAAATTAAAAAAGGACTCAACAAAAATGAGAAATTCAGAATCGGGGCGTTACTTATCCCCCGGTAGGGTCTTGCTTTCTCCCTTTCGCTCTTGGCTTTGACGCCGTCTTTTTTCCTTTCCCTTTTTCAGCGTTGGTTCCCCGAACTTCGTAGGCTCTAATTTTCTCATTGCACTATGAGGGTACGTAGGCACAAGATTGTGAAATCTTGGCGAGCCACCTTCTTCTATCTTCTTCCTTTTCTCTTGTCTCTCTAGTCCACCTAAATCTTCTTTCTTTTCCTGGTTCCCTAAACTACGGAGCTCTGACTTCCTCATTGCACTATGAGGATACGTCAACACGAGGGCCCCAATCCTCCGCGAGCACGTTTACTTTCCTTCTTTTATGCTCTCCTTTCTTCTTTTTTAGCTAGAAGCCTTTAGATAGATAACCCATCCTAGCCTAGAAGTAAGCGAAATGGTTCCTGTCGGGTACGAAGGATGCTTAAGGTGCTAGTACCTTCCTTTCGCATAACCGACTCCCTTTCTTGTTTCTCTTCCCTTGGGTTTTATCGATATTTCCCTTCCTTTAGGACTAAATAAAGTTCGGTGGTGACTCTGTTGTATCTTTGAGTGTACGATTCACTCAGATATAATCCTGCTAGCTTCAGCTGGCGACTCTGCTGGGGAGTCCTTGTGCTTGAAAATTGAGGTCTTTCCTAGTTTTGTTTGCTTTTCTTGCTTGTTTGGGTGTTTATCTTTATGCTTTACTTGCTTTTTCTTCATGGTATTTACTACATTTCTTTACTGCTTTAAATATTTATATGCTGCATACTCTGGATATCTGCTATTTTCTATTGTTGTTGGGATGGGTAGATATTATTGGAGAGATAAGTCCTAACACCGGGCTTGAGCATACACATAGGATAGAACATGGATAGGCGTGACGCCTATGTTTTGCACATTGGGTTGTCACGAGAGCCACATCCCATATTGTGATTCGCTTGAGAATACTTCCGTCCTGTGAGAATTTGCTATGGCGGGGGGCTTTCACCTGAGTCCTATGGTTTGGAGACCTTTCTAGGGACCACCGTTTTGTGTCTAGATCACACATGTGAGAGGGATATGGGTTTTTGCAGGAAACCAAGACTCTTCATACCTTTTATTCTCTCACGCACGTCAAATTTTTGCACCGACACAGAATTATATGCAGATATTCAGATTGTGCAGAATTGATTGTTCAGGTTATGCTTGGTGATTCTTATGTTGCATGCCATTTCATCATAACCATTAACATTATTACATGTGCATTTTCTAGGTTACTCGAGAGCTTATTCTTTGTTGGCATAGTCATAGACGATGAGTACTAGTTGCAGGGGTTTCTTTAGTTACAAGTTTGTGGAGCCTAAGCTGAAGACTTTGAGGGGTTTGGCATCTTGTCTGGTTGAAGATAATAAAGGTGTTTTGAGAGATGATTATGGAAATCTTTTGTCCATTCTCAACACTGAAGTCAATATTATTGCCATTCATACACCTGTTCAGTTCTATGACCCGCCACTGATGTGTTTTATATTTCAGGATTATCAGCTAGCACCTACACTTGAGGAGTACTCTCATATCTTGGGGGTTAAGATCAAGAGTCAGGTTCCTTTCGTTTACACCAGCAGCTTTCCTAAGTTTCCTCTTATTGTTGAAGCTCTTGGCCTTAATAAGAAGGATGTAGAAGACAATCTCAAGACTAAAGGAAAGGGTATTCGAGGGTTTTCTTCGAAGTTTCTAATAGACAAGGATGTTTCTTTTGCTGAAGCTGGAGATTGGAAGGCTTTCAACGTTGTGTTTGCTTTATTGATATATGGGGTCGTCTTGTTTTCGAACATGGAGGATTTCATAGATCAGGCTGCCATCACTATATTCTTGTCCAGGAATCCAATTCCTACACTTCTTGCTTATACCTATTATTCTATTCATCAAGGAATGAAAAGAAGAAAGGAATTATTGTATGTTATGCTCCTATGCTGTATCTGAAGATGAGAAAATACTTAGAAGGGGGGGGGGGGGGTTGAATAAGTATGACAAATAATCAAAGATTCAAACACAGTTATTTTTATCCTGGTTCGTTGAACTCAACTACTCCAGTCCACCCTCTCAAGAGTGATTTGCCTTTCTCAGTCAAGGACTTAATCCACTATTTAATCAAACAGATTACAATAGTAACACCTAAGAACAACTGTTCTTAGTCTTCTCAAGAGCTACTGATCCCAACTGGATCCTCTTAAGGAAACCTTTTACAATCAATGTAAAACTATTACAAGAGTAAGAATGCTTCTAAAAAAGCTATTATCACAACTGTGATATTTCTCTTAAGTTTAAGAACAATGTTACATCAAATAAAATAAATGAGCTTTTGAGAGTTTTGCTTTTTGAGTGATTTTTGCAAGAGATTCGTTGCTGAAGAAGATGGAGTGGACTTCTTTATATAGGCACTTAGATCCATGAAGTCTTCTCAACGTTGGAGGCTGTGCTGAAAAGCCTGGTGCCTTTTGTCTTTACATTGGAGGCTGTGCTGAAAAAGCCTGGTGCCTTTTGTCTTTTACTTTGCAGAAACTTTCCTTAGAATGGAATGCACAGATAAAACCTTTTTGTCTGTGTTCTTGTGTCTAGCATAAAAGAGGAAAGAGCTGTTGCGAAATGCTAATGTACATATTCAAATCTTCTTCACTAAGTAAGTTCAGCTATCAACATCAGAGTCTGGATCTTCAGAATCTCCAGAGTAGAGATCTTCTGGATCTTCAGAGTCTTGGGATGTTCTTCAGATTATGCTGAATCAGAGTATATGCAGCTTGTATGCTTGAGCGTGTAGTTCTGTCAGAGCAGAGTCTTCTATATCAGATTCTTAGTACTATACTATGCAACGCAGTATCTTCAAAGTCTTCTGATGACTAAGCTTCTGAACTCTCAGAGTCTTCTATTCTATAGAGGCTTCTGCTTCAGAATCTTCACTAGGCAGCACTCAGATTCTTCCAGAGGCAGCGTTCAGATCTTCATTTAAGATGCTCTTGAACCTTTGAAGCCTTTCATAATATTATTGTTCAGATCCAAATTTGCTCTTTAAGAATATTTTCTTTAGTACCTGTAACAAACAGTCTAGAACAAATTTAGAGTATATAATTCTTGAATACAAAATTCATAAGTGTTATCATCAAAACATAAAGATATTACTAAGAAACAATCTGTGTTCTTACAATCTCCCCTTTTTGATGATGACAAAACATGAGAAATTTTGTTCAATAAAAAGTATGAATTATAACTCCCCCTGAGATTAACAATCTCCCCCTGAAATGAATACTCTAATAGAAGAAAACACTTCCCTTTTTGATTGAGTATATTTCAGATTCAGAGCCTGATGCAAGGGGTTTGAATTTCAAAATCAAACCTTGATGCCAAATAATTATGACTTCCTTCAGTCAGAGCGTCTGGTTATCATCTTGCTTGAATTATTTTTCAGAGTAAAGGTATCAGAGTAAGATATCAGAGTTGATTGAATACTCAGATTTGCTTTGGAAGATCAGGTTCTGGTTGAAAAAGTCTCAGGGTAACTTCAATGAATTATGTCAGATTTATCAATATAATCTGAAAGACTTAAATTCAAAGTAAGTTAATAACATGTCTGAATTTCAGTTTTAGTAATTGCTTATAAGTTGAACAATCAGATTCTCTTTTTCTCCCCCTTTTTGTCATAATCAAAAAGATTTTTAAAGACATAAAGATACAGAAGAAAAGAAGCATATAGAAGCAAAAACATCAACATTCATTTAAGCAGATCAGAGTTCACAATCAAAAAGATAGATGCCAAAAAAAATAATAAGAAAACAACAGAAGCAATAACATGTGCAAAAATATCAAATAAAACTAAGTCTGGCGTGAGGCAATAAGGGTCAGAAGCTCTGTCATTTTGGCAGTTGACTAATCTTGCTTAGACATCCAGGTCTTGATCTCATCAGTTGTCTTCTCTTGCTTTATCATCCAATCTTTTATTTCCTTGACATCATTCACAAGCTCTGTGACCATAGATGAAAAAGTAGTAGATGCAGTAGCATCAGTGTTCTCTTCAGACTGGTTCTCTTCAGAAGCTTGTTCAACCAATTCAGATGCAGGAACCTCTGGAGGAGCAGCTTCCAGAAGCAACACAGGAGGGGGAGGAGGAATGTTCATCAGAGTTATCTTGATTAACTCTGCAAACTGAGTCTTTGCAAGCTTAGAACATTTAGCTCTAACTTTTAAAGCAGATTTGTTGAACATCCAGATGAAACGCTTCCAAGCAGCATTTGAAACAGCTGGATCCAAACATGACATGCACACGTCCTTAACACGAGCATATTCAGAATCTATCTCCTTCTTGAATATTTCAACATAGCATTAACACATGATCTTAGATCTGACTGTTCAGACTGTTCAGAGGGTTTAGGATTAGGAGTGTTAACAGGAGTAGGTTCAGATGGTGTAGGTTCAGATGGTTGTGGTTGAGGTGATGTTAGTTGAGATGTTTGGATGTCAGGCTGAGGAGTTCAGTTGGTTGAGGAATGGTTTGTGTTTCAGATGGATGGGTTTCAGATGGTTGAGGATGGTTTGGATTTCAGATGGTTGAGGATGGTTTTCTGAGGTGGGGAGTTGGGTGGAGTAAGAAACATAGAAATGTTAACATGTTCCTTCATAGCAATGTCAGAACGTGCTTGTTTGAGAGATTCTGGTTCAAAATCAGATGAATCAGATGATTCACAATCAGAAGATTCTTCTGAGTGAACAGATGTTGAAGAAATGTTAATGGATTGATTAAGGGGTTGGATATCCAGAATATCTTCAGAAATATTTGGATCTTCTGGAAGATCTGGTTGTGTAGAGTGTTCAGATTGAGCAGTCTCTGGTTAGTTTGGTTCTGAGATGATTATATCTGGTTGGGGAATTTCTGGTTGTGGAATATTTGGTTGTTGAATTTTTGGTTGTGGAATTTCTGGTGAAGTAGGTTGAGGGGGTTCAGATGTAGTATGAGGTTGGGGTTCAGAGGGAATTGGTACAGAAGATGGTTGTGAATGTACTGGTTCAGATGAAGGTGGTTCAGATGAAAGGTTTGCAGATGGTATGGGTTTAGAAGTTCTATGTCTAAGGTTTGGAGAGAGTTGAGGTGATGAAAGGGGTGAATGAACAGCAGGTGTAGGATCAGATGTTAATACCTGATG
>OZ012739.1:314466662-314513352 GCA_963859935.3 Lathyrus sativus
GTTTTGCTTGAGAGGGGTGTTGCTAACTGATATGGACCTATTGGCATAGGATGGAGGGGAGGAGAGGACTGCCACCACATTTTGTTTGGATTTGCAAGCATACTGTTAAGGATTTAAAAGGTTTGCCCCCTTACTAAGGGATTCAAATATGCTGAGTTGGTGATACTTTGTGAATGAACATTATCATGTTAGAGATCATCTTTTTGAGTTTGTAAATTCATCTTTGCATTAGGTTAGTGAGCTGTTTTATGATGTAATTTGGACTGAGGTAGGCAGTACTATTTATGACGAGATTGCTGGTATGCTTTGCCTTTCTGACCAGATTATGTGTGCACTAGAATTTACTCTTGGGGATAACTTTGTAGGACCAGTAAGGTTTGGTTCCCTTGGAGGTGAATTGGGGAATTCTTAGTTGTCAGTCATGTTTTGCTTTGGCAAGGGATTAGGCTGTTTGAATGTGTAAACCTAGGACTGCATTTGTGTTTAAGTTTTTCTGAGATGTAGGCATTGTCATTTTGTGCCAAGACCTGCTAGTGTGGTTTTTTAGAGGCTACAATCTGGGGCAGTTGGACCCTTAGGTGTTTTCATATTGAGACCTTGATGTTTGGAGGTTTGAGTTTGGTTTGGTATGTTGTTGTCTATTACTGTGGATTCATGCCCTTGGAGCATGGTTTGTGTAATCTTAATTGTTGTCTTTTGAACAGAACCTCATTTGATCATGTTGTCTATGATGAGGGTTTACTTTGGTTTTAATTTTGCTTTATCATTGGAATACTGGTTGGAATTCATCAACAGATAATTGTTTGAAATACCCTAAAACTGAATGTCAGCTTCTGCTTCTTGAAATTTCCCAGACCATCAAGCTCCATTTGGACTGTTGCCTTTGTGTATGAAATTTCTTAATCTCTTGCCATGTGGACTGATAGCAGTTGTTGTCCTAGTTCACTTATTGTTGTCTGATACACATTTCACTTCAGTCAGTATGCCATTATCACAATGAGAAATTACAAGCCTGATCATATTTAGAATTTGGCATCCCTTAAAATTCATAATTTTCAAGCTGACAGTAGGTTTAAAACTTGGATTCCGATTATGTTTGGAACTTCTTGACCTAGGTATTGAACTGTCTTTTTCTTAGACATTGTCATGTTGAAGCTTGCCTCTATGTTTCAAAACTGTGTGTGATTTCAAATCTGTCAGCTATGAATGTTTGTATTGAGTTCATCTTAAAATGGATTTTGACATTAAACCTGTTTGCATCTACTGTCATTCATACCTCTCACTGTTTTGCTTGCTTGCTTGGGATTGGTCTTTGAAAGCTGTAGGGATATTTTTGATAAGGTTTGATGATGGATCATAGGGAGAATATTATCCATTTTTGTGGGCAAAAACTGTTGTGAGGTGGGGTTTGTCAGTTCAAGGGCATTTGCTAGCAGGTGATAGGGTTGTTTGGTGTTTGATTTGTTGGCTATATGAGAACTTCTATTTGGAATAGAATTGGTAGAACAATTGGGTTGAACTTGGCCTTGGTGACATTGACTGATCTAAATGTGAGCTCATGGTATTCTTTGACTTAAGCTTGTGGCAATTTTAGGTTGTTGTTCTTTTGTATTATCATTAACAGTGTGTATGCAACTTTCATGCCATTTTCTCATTTTGAGATCTTTTGAATATTTTTCCGGTCATAATCTTTTCCATATCATATTTCAAGTGTGCTCAGACCCTTGCATACCCCCAAGTCCACCTATTTTGATCTCTTGAATTCAAAGTGCACATCAAAACTTCTTTATGCATTTGTCTTCGAATTTTCTTATGTGCACATCATTTTAAAAAAACCAATTGTACCATCATGATCCTTGTTCAATTCTACCCAAGATTGATCTAAAGTTTGCTAAAATTGGTTAAGAATTGAGTAAGTTAGCATCAAAACGCCTTTTGTAAAAATGCCTTGTTCTTGCTTCCAACTTGCCCAGAAATCCTTGAGAACACGCCTTATATGTTTATAGGGGTGGCTATATCAACGGATGTATAGCCACCCCAGTGGTAGAAGCATGCGCGCATATCATACCTTTCATTAGCCAGACCTGGGTTCGATCCCTGGGGAGGATCAACCCTTTTTGCATTTTATTTTTCAATTGTATTTGCATCATTTTCTTTACTTCTTCCATTGCCTGGTCAGCGCGCGCAATTGGCCTAGTGATTGGTGCCTTGAGTTTGCAACTAAGGGGGCCTGGGTTCAACTCCCAGCGTGGCCCCTTTCTCTTTTTTTTATTTTGCTTGTACTTGTTTTATTATCATAAATCACTTCAACTTCAAAAAATCATAACTTTCTCATTTTTCATCATTTTGAGTTCATTCTTTTTGCAACATGTTCATTTTAATGTCTAATTTCATGTGATGTAAAAATATTCCAAGTTGTTCTTAATTATGATGCCTCTTGTTCACTTGGAAGTTGTTTACTTTTGGAGGTCGTTACCTTGCGTCTTGATGATCTTCCTTTTATACCATGCCTGTTTATCTTGTGAAATTTTTTGATTCTTATTTCCTTTATGTTAGTCAACGCATTAGGTTTTTTTTTCTTTGGGTTGTTACCATGAACTTATGTGTTTCCTCTGAGAAACTATTTCAAGCTTGAAATGTCGTATATTTCTTGCTTACTTGTTTGCTTGATTGTCATCAATGCATATTTTGTTGGTATGATGTTTTCACACTGTACCTTTGCCTTTAACATGCTTGCTTCATATGGTTGTCACCATGCTTTTATCTTCATCATGTTTATTACTTTATTAAGTAGTTTCTTTTCCCCAAGCGATGGAACTCGTTAGTTCACGTCCAAGTTGTCTCCCTTCTCTCATTCCAAAGGAAAAGTCTCTCCATTGACCCTTATGTCATAGAAAGCTCATTATCCCTCCCTTGACATTGTTAAGTCATCTTTAACCTTAGTTTAGAAACCATTAGACTTTGCTTTAAGTCTAAGAAACCCACCTTTTACTAGGAGTGTTCTTCAACTAGAACCCTAGGATAGAGTTTGTCAACTCTATGTAAGAATCATTGTCATGAATTCTTACTTCCCTTTTTGAGTGTTCAACTTAGACTAGGGAGTTTTGTCAAACTCCATACAAACATTGTGATGTTTGTTTCCCCTTGAACCTTGGTCATAATCAAGTGTTCTTTCAAACTTAGGTAAGGTGAACTACGATTGCTCTGATTCTATCCTAGTTAGGATACGTTAGGCAGAGGACGCGATGTCTTGCGAGCAAACTTAGTGTACATATCTTTATATTTTTACAATCCTTAACAAATACCTAACAAACTTAGCACAAACAAATAAAAGGTTCCTGTAGAGTACTACAGATGTTTAGGGTACTAACACCTTCCCTAGGTATAACCAACCCCCGATCCCCGAATCTTTTAGCGTTGTTATTACATCACGAAAAGGGTTTTTCTTCTTTAGACCTTTCCTTTGGATAAATTAAAGTTCGATTGTAAAAGAATTAAGATTCAAGTTAATTCAATAGCTTGATATCCAATTTTCACCGCAACATTGTGGTTTTGATTGTTGTTATTATTATCGTTGTTGTGATTATTGATGGTCTTAATGTCACCCTCTTGGTTATCATCCGTTTTCTCAATGTTATGAGAAATATAAACAAATATGATTGCTTGATGCTTTGCTTCTCTAAAGGTTGCATCGAGTTTTCCTTTCGATCTCAGGGTCAAATAACAATTGACTTTTATCTTGCATAAACATTTTTCTTGCAAACAAGTAGACACATTAGTAATAATAAGAAAATAAACTAAGAGTATATATACAATATAAACATAATTCAAAAAACAACTTGAAATGATGATATTTATTAACAATATTGTAATATATAAACACCAGTCCCTAAAATATCTACATAATTTAATCTGTTAATGGCCTTTCTAATCAATTATAAGGTGTTTATCTTTAGTTTAATTAATTTGGCTAAAGTCTTAATTGATTAGGCACTGAGTTAGCTTTCCTAATTGATTACAAACTCTTCTTAATCGATTTCATACTTGCATGAATTGATTTCGAGAAGTTTAATAAAATTAGAAGATGTTTGAAAAGTATATTGTGTGTGTGTGTGTGAATTACCTTAGTACTTCAAGACTTTCTCGTGTTCTTTTTATAATAAATTGATCAATCTAAAGTTAAGCACATAACCAGACAAATTTTCACACTGTCTCACTTTCACAACTTTAAGACTTCAAGTTATTCTACTTGAATCAATGTTTGATTATCACTTCAAATGGAACTTGAATCATCTACTAATGAGACTTAAGATATATTCTTCATGATTAGATGTCATCATAAAAAACTATTGGACAATTGTAATCGAGTCTCTCTTTAATAGTTGTTATAAATAAATCTTTAAGAGATCTATCAACACCCAAAAGTCATTTGAATTTTGAAGTTATCGACTTTTAATAAACTTAACTGTTGACATCAGTTGTCATCATCAAAACCAATTGACGATTATACTTGTAGAACACATAGTTCCACATCTCCCCCTTTTTGATGATGACATCACATCTCTCAAGGGAGATGTTAAAATAGAAAATAATAGATTGAAATATTGGAGTGGTTAAAATCCCCCTCACAAATAAATATATTATAATCTACTCCCACTTGAGAGTATAGTTCCCCCATTTTGACATTATCAAAAAGGTGGGAAAAAAATAATCAGCATATAGAATCCATAACTATAAAGGATGATTTATCTAATGAAACATAATCACGTATAGGCATGTTTAGGAATGACATAAGACCATATTTCTCCCTATATATGGAATTATCCCGCTTTGAGATATGTTCTTTTAGTGGAAGTATTTTGCTGACATTCTTCCCTTTTTTTATTTCTTGTCCCTTTTTTCTCAAAATTTATCTCTTAAAATTAAGCTTTAAAGGACTTATTCCCTTTGATTATTTATGAAATCAAATTGAAGCTCTTTTGATATTTTGATGTGAGAGGAAATTTTGGAGTTTGTATCTTTCTTGTTGAGATTCCTTCTAAAAATATTCAAACATTAAAGCATATCTCCTCGAGAAATCTTTCGACATATGCTTTGGACAACTTTTTTAATTATATAATTAGCCTTTGATGTTGAAAAACATTTTTCTAGCTTTGGCTATGTAGAGCTTTAGGTTTTTTTATTTATTTATATTTCACATTCCGTAAGTTAATCTAAGGATGCCTTCATCTTTTGAGATCTCTCTTATGTTATTCGTTAATAGGATTATCCTTCATGGTTTTCCATTCTTTGAGTTTAATTATCCTAATATTTATCTTCTAGGAGACCTTTTCTTACCATATCTATACACACAAAAATTCTACCTCTACAACAAATATGGTTCAACAAAGGTAACATATATGAGTTCTACTATAATCATGGTTTTTTCAAAAATATTTTAATAGAAAAAATACCAATTTTACTTTGAAGTTTTAAAGATCATACATATAGAAGAATTAGACATTACTATTATCTTTTTCACACAACTTACTTAATACTATAAGTAAAATGTGTTATAAAAATTTAATAATCAAAACATCTCAATAGTAGGATTACGGCTCTTACCAATATAGTTCCTATCTAAGAAATTTACCTTTTATTGTTACTATACGAAAAAATTTCTCCTCTCGTAAGAGTAAATGAAGATAAAATATTTATCTCTTAAGTCATATGATTTGTACAATCACTATCAACATGACATTTTGATTTTTAGCTATCAAGAATATATGCATCTTAACTTAAATTTTTGACCTTTCATCTAGATCTGTAATTATTATTATAATTACAAAAATAAGATGAAGCAAACATGTTTCTCATTTTACATTCATGATATTCTTTATAAAAATAAGGAGGATAAACAAAGCAAAACATAGCAACCTGGTCATTTTTATTACAGTAATTACAATTAATAATATTACATTTAGAGGTCATATTTTCATGACATACGTTACTAAAACTTTTTAAATTATTTTTAGGTTCATAACCTAAACTGACTTTGTTATAAGAGGATTTTTTTATTACTTAGAAGAGGATTCAAGTTATCTCTTCCTTTGGTAAATTTATCAAGTGTGTTATGCAGATCGTCAATTTTATTTTTAAAAATATTGCATTTGTTTAAAATTGGTAGGTTCAACCACACTATCATGCAAAAGAGAGAAGGGGTGGAGTTTTGAATTAAGATACTTTGTTTCTCTTTGATGCTATCTATTTCTCACAACAACTTTTGATTTTATTTTTCAAGGGAAGATATATAAGTCTTAGAGGTGGAAATAAGGTGTTTTAATTTACTTGAATCTCTATATAACTTTTTACAAATGGGACATAACTCATTATAAGTGAATTTAGAAAATATATTATTTACCTCCTTTTCTTCGTGGTATGTCATGGGACTTAGGTGAGTTTCTTCCTCTTTTTTCAAATTCATCGGAGGAGTCCGTGTCTTTTTCCCTAAGCAATGTATAATCTCTATCTAAATCTTGTTATGGTCTTTTGTACCTTTTATATTTCCTTTTATTCTACATAAATTCTAAATTTATGTGACATTTCTTTCCATAGTGGAAGAAAGTCTTGTTGGGGAGTCCGGGAGATTTGGGAGCACCAATGAGACTAATTCTCCAGGACCACAAGAGAGGGAGACACCACATCTCAACCCAAAATCTTAAGGTGTTAGGTAAATGGGTCATCTCTCATATAAATCCAACATTCCACTTATTCATAGGCAATGTTGGACTTTAACTACTCCCACTTGCACCCAACATTCTCCCCTATAAGTGTGAGTCCCCCATATCCTATAATAGGATCCAACACCGGATCCAACTCCCGCTCCCCCACAAAGCCGAATCGAGCTTTGATACTATCGTTGAGGAGTCCAGGAGAGTCGGAAGCACCAATAGGACTAATGCTCCAGGACCACAAGAGAGGAATACACCACATCTCAACCCAAAATCTTAAGGAGTTAAATAAGTGGACCATCTCTCTTATAAATCCAACATTCCACCAATTCATAGGCAATGTTGGACATTAATTACTCACACTTGCACCCGACAAGTCTAAGTCAAGGTTTATATTTCTTTACTTTTATTTTAGAGCTTTGATGTTTTTCTTGCCTTAGGAATTCCTCGAGTTTTCTAAACATGAGATCTATGCATTTATCACTTTCACTTTAGAAATCTTCATCTTCAGACTCCATGACTTTGACACTTTTAACTTTTAGAGCAAGACTTTTCTTCTTTTGTTCATCTTCTTCATTCTCAACTAGTCTTTTTAGTTTCATTTCATGTTCCTGTAATTTCTCAAACAAGGTAGACAAATCTATAGAAGATAAGTCTTTATATGCACAAATCATATTATTTTTGGTTGAAAATTGTGATTTAAGCATCTAAGGACTTTGATAATCAAATTCTTAATTTGAAACTTTACCATGTCCTGAATGTTTTTCTCAGGTTTCATTCTAAATAATTTGTACCCATGGGTTAATGTGTTCATTATATCTCTTTTTACCTCGTTTGTACTAATATGGATAAGTTGAAAGGTGTCTCACATTTCTTAGGCAATATCAAAATGAGAAACATGCAAAAAATATCAATGCCTAATGCAACAATGATGATAGATTTTGTTTTCAAATTGCATTACATGTTTTCCTTATCCTCTCTGGTCTAGATTTATATATCTTTGTTTTCTACAACACCAATTACTTGATGTGTGGTAACAAAAAGATCATTCTTAACAACCTTCTAAATATAATAATCCATCCCCTCTATTGAAATTATCATATTCTCTTTCCAAAAAGAACACCCTTCTCTACTAACGGATGAAGGTCTATTTAGTGAATCATTTGAATTCATTCCTACCTCCCGGGAGGATTAGTCTTATAATATGAGTTAGACTTTGATGTTACTTTTTGACCAAGTGACACTAAACTTAATAAGGGGTGAATTGTGTTATTTGATATTTGAAAGCAATTTATAAAAACTTTGATTTATGAAAACATTAATATTAGTATATATAAAGAAACTAAGAGATAACAACAGAAAGATAGAAAGAATATGAAGAAAAAGTGAGATATGCAATAGAAAGAATATTAAAAATAGAAAATAAAGAGAGAAAGGATAAAAAGATTGCACCATATATTTATACAAGTTTGGCCTAACTACTTGGCCTACTATTGTCCCTAGAAGTTTTCTCTTAAGATTCCACTAAAAAAATCTTGAGCTTTTATATTACCAGTCCAAACAACCTTTAACAACACTTATATTTTTGACAGAGGATCATCCCACAAACCTTCTAACAATAAATAGAGCTTTTACACAAGTTTATCTAAAGAACGAACAAACCGAGCTTTTAATTAGCCTTAGTTCAAGAACCTTCACCCAATCATTTTTTCAAGTTTAGCTTGCCACCTTCAAATTATTTACAAAGAAAATACAAAAGAGAATATCACTCTTAAAGAAAAGAAATTAAACACAATAATACACACACAATGTAACACCCCAAATTCGATTAGTTAAGTTAAATAAACTATTTGGAACATTATTTAATTAATTGGTGTTTTAATTATTTTTTGTGTGATTGTGGGGGTGGGGGTATGTATCCTTGGAATAGAGGTATAGAGAGAGTAAGAGTTTGGTATAGTTGTTTATATTTAATTATAATTTTAATTAAGTATTAGAATAAATAGTATTTTATTTTAATTAGTAAAAATAATAGAATTGAGACATTGGTGAGAATTGGAGAAAAATAGTGATAAAAATAGAGAAGTTAGTAATGAGATAGATAAAGTTGAGAACTAAACAAAGTGTTGGGGGAGTATATATTTTAAAAGTAGGGAAAGATTTAGGTTTTTAAAGAAACATCAGATACGTAGAAAATAGGCCAAAAAGGAGTAGAAGAATAAGCTAGGAAATTGAAGAGAGAACTCATAGAAGCTGCACAAATCATCATCAATTGTTGAAAATCTAAGGTAAGGGGGGAGAAAGGGCTATCAATCTAGGTGTTTTGCATGATGGGGTAGAGATGAGAGGTCCTTAATCTCTTTAGGGAAATTGAGATGTGATTGATTATGAATTTCTATGATGTTTTTGTGCTATTGGCTATTTTGATGATGAGATTGTATGCCTTCATGTGCATTATTTTCTGTTTTGAGATGTTAAATATTTTCCACCACGTTTGAACGTTTGAGAGGTTTGGGATAAACATGAATTGATTAGATTGAATAATTTTGTTGTTGCCAATATGTGAATTATTGTCAAATTTTTGCTTTAATCACTGAATATGTGTAGCATATCAATTTCTGAGATCAGGGGTTTTTATAGAATCAAAATCGAAGGTCCGGAAGGCCTCTAACAATGAAATTTGCATTTTTTTCCGTTCTTATACAAATGTAACCTGTTAACGCGTTGGTATAACTGGTTACAGGTGAACTTATATTTTGTTTGAAAATTTCATGGCTATAATCAGTTACTTGTTTTGGTTAACCGGTTACAACTGCTGTTTTTTTTCCATAAATGCTGATTTTTTTGTTTCCAACTGTTTTCATCGTAACTTGAGTTTCGCGACTCAGATTGAGACACAGTTCAAAGCGTTGCAAAGATAACGCAAAATACTATCGAATAGTAATGTTTTTAGAGGCTTAATTAGGTGGTACAACCTGAATAATTGAAGATAGTTTTATATGTAATTACCCGACAGTTTACGCCATAACTTTTAATCCGTAGGTCCAAATGACACGCCGTTTGAAGCATTAGAAAGCTAACGCTCAGAGTTGCATCATGGTGATATAGTGGAGAGGTAGTCATGTTCCTACTTTAGGGATGTTTTTTTTGACTTATGTGATCGGTTACCGAACCGTTATGGTTATGCGATGATGTGTTGTTATTTTGGTGAAGTAATATGAATAAATGCTTATGAATATGCATTTGTTAAGTTGTTGTTGTTGGTTGTTGTTTATTGATTTCGTGGCATTGATTTCTTATTATGTATGATGAATGATTTGATGCATAAATGGTGATATGTGTGTCGGGATCCTTTTGGTGAACCTCTTTATGATAATGCATGTTGATGAGAGTCATGCATCATGGTGTACGGGCTTCAGTCCAGTTTTACTATGCTCTGGTCCAGTGGTATGGATCAGGAGTGCGTAGCTAGTTATAGCGAGTAACTAATGAAGCGTTATCTATGATGATGGTAACGAAATTTGGTGTGCTCTGGTCCTATGGCGGGGATCGGGAGCGAGTAACCGGTTTCAAGTGGGAATCAGTGAAGCGTTAGCTATGATGATAATAATGTTTTGATGTGCTCTGGTCCTATGGTGGGGATCGGGAACGAGATGAACGTGAGTGTTCATGAATGGTACCATATGCATAATGAGTCACTTATGGAGTACATTTTCATACATGATTGCATGTGTAGTTGGTTGTTCATGATGGTGATGATTGGATGTGATTGTATAAATGTTATCACTATTTGGGTGTGAGAAATGTTGTTGATGGGTTTGTAATGAATTTGTGTTTATTGTATGTTCTCCATCTTAGAATTCTTTACACCATTTGTATTAGTTTATTGTTTCTCATCCCTCTTTCTTTGATGTTGTCCACCATGAACATCTTGTAGATACTCGGGAGTAAAGTTAGCTATTGTGAGTAGATGTTAGCTTATGGAGTTACTTCATTTAGTTTATTGTTTTTTGGAAGTTTCCTCTGATCCTGTAACATCAAGGTTGGGAATGTTTGAATGTTTTATTCAGTTTGTGTTTGCTAACTCGAGAGTCATATGTTATACTCTTTATGTTTGAGCTTATGTTAAAGTGGATACTTTTGACACACTATTTTGGTTCAAATAAATTATTTTAATGAGACTTAATTATCATGAAACAAGCTTATTTATGGTGATTTCTGCTGTGATGATACCCTAAGTGAAGGTGAGCATGCGATGACAAGTGTATTAGAACATTTTACCTTAATTGATATATTTGGAGAAACATGTGTTGTTTTATGATGAGTGACATCCTAAACGTGTGTTTTGTGAATATACTTGAATTATTCTATGATTTAACTATTTTGAGGTTTAGGGTGTTATACACAACTCTTAGAAAGACTTTTCACTCTTTCACCACTATGAAACTCTAGTGAGAAAAAAGTAGAAAGAATGAGAGAAAAAAATAATATAGAGATTTCTATTCGGAAATCTGGTGTGACATAAAATGAGGAGAAATCACATTTATTTAGGAAAATAATGGGATAAAAAAGAAAAGACTCCATGCGCCAAATTATTGAGTTATTTGATTAAAACATGTTTTTAATCGATTAAACTACCTAAAGAATTGAAACCTTAATCCAGAAATGAAAATCTATAATGGTTATATGTTTTAATCTATTTATAGCCTTTCTAATATATTAACAGTTATTTCTTTTGGTTTAATCGAATTAACCTAAGCTTTATATGATTAGACAACTAGTTAGCTTTTCTAATTGATTAGAAACACTTCTTAGAGTGATAAAAGAGCTCGAGGTTAAGGATGATTGTATTCCTCATGAGTTGATGAGGATCAGTTATAAGTTGGGAAAGATGTCTCATACTTTATGAGCAACATCTGTATAAGAGTTGATGTTGGAGCTTTTTCACCTTAACATGTTGTTGCTATTTCCATTTTATTATGTAGGATAGTATGATCTGACTATGACTCTGATGACTGGGTGGTGGGGAGCTAATTTTTGTTGTTGACTTTGGTATGAATGGTTCTACCTAGTGAAGTGGTTACTAATTATTCTGATATTATATATGCACACATGCAGAAGCATCGAGCTCGACATCTGGCTCCCGTCTGTGTTTGTTGATCTTTGCATTAGTGGTATCTGTTGTTGACTCTGACTAAACTACTAATTATATGTTCATGCATGAATGGCATTGTGATTGCATTACTATATGCTATAGAGTTTTGAATATTATAGTAACATTCGTCTTCTAACTTTATGCTACTAATTTGTTTTATTCCTTCTCTGATTTCTATTATGGATTATGATGCTTGTTTTATTTGTGGTTCCTTCTTTACCTTTGTCAAATTATGGAAAAAAGGGAGAGAAATGATCATGTGTGGATGGGATAATATGTTCAATCATCTATTGATGTGTAGCTATCACCTCACCTATGTGTTACTTCTGTTGTTGTTGTTGTTGTTTGGTCTGCTGATTCTTTTTAGTAATATGGTGTGCTACTTGCGCCACTTCATGAAGATCACATCTTATAGTTGTTTTAGCCAAAATTTTCCAAAGGGGGAGATTGTAGTTCCTTTTGCTTGAATTCATTAGGTAAAACAACATATGTACAAGATGTATTTTAGGGAACATGAGGAATACGAGGTTCCATCTTATGCTCCAGCATCTAAGTGTGATGGTGTTTGTTGCTAAGAAGAGTTGTTCAACTAAATTGTTTAAAAAAACTAGTTAAGAAAAAGTTATTTATCTAAAGTGCTTGACATAACCAATTAAGCAAAAGTTGTTTAGCCAAAGTGTTTGTTAAAACTAGTTAAGAAATTGGCTTAAGGTTTAGGTTCTGACTATCTTTAGATGTCCTTCACTAGAGTTGTGGTGTTGATATCTTTGGAAGATACAGATGACTGCTTTTAGGAAGAAGTTTGTGGTTTTAATCCAAAATTAACTTGAAAAATATTTGGATTTTTTTTAGTCAGAGAATAATTAATTGGATGTGCCTTGAAAGAAGATTTTCTCCAAGATTTAATCTAAAAAGAAGACTTATATGAAGAGGGTTATTTTGGATGTTCTGATGTTACATATGGAATACGATGTTCTAACATGTGTGTTATAACATCTGATATATGTCAAAAGACAGATATCAGTGCAGTTGTGGTGAAGAAGGGTGTGCTGCAACATCAAGTCCCTATCAACAGGAAGATGTTAATGTAGTTGCAGTGAAGAAGGGACACATGTAGAACACGATGTTCCAACATGTGTGCAACATTTGGCCCTGGTTCAACAGGCCAATGTTGTTGCATTTTTGGAGCAAAAATATGGTTAATATTCAATCAAATTTGTTGCTATATTATTGCAATGTGTTTGTGTGATTTGTTTGACAGCTGTTAAAGATCAAATCAATTTAAATGGAGATTTAAATTTGAATTAATAACAAATCACATATTTTGTTGGATATCTTTATGGAGCAATACAAATCCAACAATATCTATTATTATTCTAGATGAAATTAAATCATAAATCCAAAAGAGAAAAGCCCAAAATTTCATTGTTGTTTGAGGAGACTCAAACCTTACTTTTGAGGTGTGCATTTTAAAGATACCCACTATTAGGGTTTATCCTTTGAGTTATAAAGCTTTATTCTAAGACACTAAGTGTATGAGCTTGAGAACAAAGTGCTTCTTGTATTCCACGTTAATAATATATTAGTGTTGAATCTATTTGTTGTAAACCATTCTATGTTTTAGTAACTTGGCATCATTGTTGGTTTGTTTTATTTGAGTTATAAATTCAACAATCATTGGGTTAATGGTTAAGTTGATCACTAGGGGTTAGTGATTGAGAGAAAGTGAAAGGGGTTCTCATATTTAGGTAAAAACTTAAATAGAAAGTCACTAGGATTAGGGGGAGGCATATAACTTCATGGGGTTTAAGGTTCTTATAATATTAATTATTTTAATTCAAAGTAGTGAATTTCCTTTCATGGGTATAATTCTCCCTAGTCGTAGGTATGGCTTCACCAAACTGAGTTTCCAATTTCTTGTGTTCTCTTTATTATTTTTCCACTTTATCATCTTATATAGTTTAAGATATTATACACTCTTCTCATACCGATATATCACATTGGACCAGTTGTCCCAACATCGTGTCCGACATCTGTCCCCTCAGGAACATAATTTCAATTGGCATCAGAGCTAACATCCTATTTTGTTTAGGTGAATTCCAGTGTTCTTATTCTGTTCAAAATGGAGAACTTCAAAGAAGGAGGAGCTATTTTTTAACCAAAGATCTGTTATGATTCTAAGAATCCTCAAAAGATTGTTAAGAGTTATGAAGATTGTGATGTCCAAGCTGATTGTAATTTTGATGAGAATCTCAAGCTGTCTAAGATCTTTGGCAAAGTCATAAGACAACTTGACAATATATTTGGGAAGAAATTCCCTAGTAATGTCAAGAACATTAAACATAAAGAAAATAATGGTGAAAGATAAAATCTTAACTGTTCCTATAGATGCAAAAAGATCCATTACCTTAATTGCAAATATTTTAGACATATTCAAGTTGAATGCATAAATTTTCCAAGGAGAAAAACAAGAATATGAAATGTCACAAATGATGAAGAAATTCAATCTAATCAAGCAAACAACATTGTATTCATCAAATACATAAAAGAGGTTTTGCAGACTAATGAGATATCAAATTCAAAGAAAAGGTGTATTCTCCTATTCATACAACATTATGCAGAATGTCATGTAACATGTCTCAACATCTGGTCAAACATGATTACCATTTCATTAACCGTGTCTCCTCAATTCCCATGTACTATTGTATGATGTATGCTAGACAACCACACCATCAACAGTTGTATCTTTAGTGGAATGAGAAGTTTCAAAGGCAACATCAACAAGTTTTTCTTGGAAATCCTAATATCCTTGTTGGATGTTTCTCCCACGAGGAGTTCTCTTGTTAAGATTGATATCTTGAAAGTAGATGCATTAGACAGATGATAGGATAAATAAACTTTGTTTCACCCTGTGATAGCCATACGAGAAAGGAATTTGTAAATATTAAAATGGTGGCTGCCACTGCAAAGAAAAATGTTGAAGACCATGTTTCAGACATCATGAAAGACATGTTATGAATTAAACTATGGTACAAAAATCTTGAGGGTTGTTATAGAGAAAGTTTTCATATGTTTACTAATCTTAATGCTAAAGAAGGAAGTAGTATGAATATTGCTAACCTAAGAAGCAAACCAGGATGGTTTAACATCTTACTCATACTTCTGACTTACCACATATTGAATTTATGAGACTCAAACAAGGAGTTTTCATTAAAGGGAAGGCTTTTGGCCTGGCTGGAGGTCCTCTTAACACTGAACAACCAGTAGTGGTTTAGAAGAAGAATCTAAAGAAGAATAATGAGTATGGTATAACTCTCCCTGTTGGAGTTCTTTCTCATATATCTGGAGTTTTGATTAACCAAAAACATGATAGTATGTTATGTGAAGCTGAGGTTAGTGGTATTCTTAGTATATTGAAGTCCATCTATAGACCGTTTCTCAAGAAATATACTCCAAATATTACTTTCCACTACATTTTGCACATTGATAAGATTATACCAGCTGCTGGTGGTATCGTGATTAATGTCCCGCTCATGAATGAGCCTATGATAAATCATCATCTCATTCACATGTTTAGTGGTAAATAAACCCATTAAACCAATATGGGAAATCAAGATGTTGATAAAGATGCCAGATACTTTGTCTAACATGTTGACAAAGTCTCAAATGCATAAGGAGAATAATGATCATGTCCATGAAAATATTGGTCATGTTGTATATGTGGAGACATTGTGTGAAAATGTGATAAGTAAGAATAAAAGCTTACTTATGGGTTATGCTATTGGTAGCAATATGTATGAATTCTTTTTTACCAAAGTCACACAATCTATAGATGATATGATTCCTCATAATGATGAAGAGTTTGATCTCATTGGTCTTGATATGGAGCAAGTTTTTATTGACAAATAAGGAAACACTATGCTACCTTTTGAAGTAGATAGAAGTTTGTGTAATACTTAAACTTTTGATCCTATTGTCCCTCTTGGATCCATCAAATTAATACAAAGGCTTTCATGTGTTATAAAGCTCATATTTTATCAAATAGATGTGAAAAGTACCTTCCCTAATAAGTACTTGAAGGTAGAAGGCAATCAAGTTGTTAGTAAGCATGTCACCGACAAAGATGGCGTCATCAAGAAGAATGACCTTGGGGAAGTCAATATGGATGCTACTATTGATATCAACAACACGAATAATGTCAAATTGGAAGACATTGAGAATCTTAAGATAGTTAACATGAATATTGATGACATCTCTGTAACACCCCAAAATTTTCCCACCCTTTTTCTTAATCTCTTGGCTTATGTTTGATATCATTTTGCATTGTCATTTGTACATAGCATGGTTCTAGGGAAGGGATCAAGGTATCTTGCTCATTTCTCAAGAATAAGAGCTTAATTCTCAGAGCTCAAGTAAGGATTTACTCTCAAACTTATGGTATTCTCAAGTCCCAAGGTCCTCCCACCATCAAGATATGTCTCACAATCATCTGGATCAAGGTTACAAGCATTGATCACCTCCTCCTATCTTGTGAACAACTGGATTAGGGTTTTGGTTCAAAAGGCATATGTGGCTAGTTCATTGGGCAAGGCATGGTTTTATGGCTCAATACACATCTTGAAGGGTCTCTACATGTGTTATGTATCATCAAAAGTCATGAAAAGAGCTTCAATCATTGGAAAAGGTGCTAGGGTTTCATCTGATAAACAAAAGTCAACTATGGCTCAATGGGGTCAAAGTCTTGGATTTCAAGGTCAACCAAGGGCATGCTATGTGTTCTCAAGTTTTATCATGTGTTTGGAACAAGAAAATTCAAGAGGATCATAGAATCAAGAGGTTGCCAAATTAGGGTTTTAGAGGTTTCTAAGTTTAAAATCCCCTCTCTTGGCACCTAACTTCCATGACAAGTTTCATTATAATACAAGCCCCGTCTCATTTTTCATCAAATTTAAGATTTTTTCCTTATTCTCCAAGTTATATTTTGAGTACAAAAACTCTCCCATTGGATTTACACATCTCAAGTTATGATGTCTTCAAATTGGTGTTTCAAAGTTGAAAGGATTTAAAGGCACCCAAGGGAAACCCACTCCTAAGACAAATTTCATATGAATCCAAGCCTTTACTCAACTTTCTTCAAACATAAGAGTTGTTATTCATCATCTATGCTTTCCAAGAAGTGCCAGAACTCATCATTTCCATGTGTAGAACTCAATTTATGACCTTTCTAAGTCAAGGCCATTTTGGATAACCTAGTTTTGGTCATTCACTTCAAGGCCGAAATTTATGAAGTTCAAAGCTTCAAACCAAGTTGCTTACAACATGAAAGTTATACCTCAAGGTCTTGAATATATCATGATCTAAAATTTCATGCCATTTGATGTTTTATAATACAAGTTAAGGCATGATGAACATGGATACATGGTTATGTGACCTAATTTGACTTTCTTGTTTTTCAAGTCACAAACTTGGTTTGTTTTGTCTCTCTTTTGTACCACATCATCATCATCTCATGACAACACCATATTTTAACCAAAATGAGCAAACATCCCTTCATATTTCCAAGCATTTTCAAACTTTTTTCACCATATGAGGAAATCATCAAAACACTTCACCAATTCATTCCCTTTCATTTAAATTATCCAAATTCATTTCACCACCCCATTTTATGCTGAATGATACCTTAAAGTAGTGGGAAGCCATCTAAAACCCGTGGTACATCTTTCTTTGTTTTATTTGGAAAGTTTTGCAAAACCACTCAAACTTGCATTATGGACCTTCAAAAACATTCTTAAACCTTCATATATAAAGAGAACAAAAACCCTAACATGGAGGAGAGCTCATTTTGGGTGCAGAATAAGCTTGCAGCCTTCAAATTTTCTTAAGTTTACCTCTCTTCGAATATGAATTTTTTTTAAAGTTTCTGCTTATCTCTTTCTTGATTCCTATTTATTGAAGCACAAGGAGTTCATTGGTGACCTCAAATTGAAGCTCAAGCATCATTTGAAGGACCAACGGAGTTGCTTCATTAGGTAACTTTCTTCATTTCGAATCTATCTTTTTAGGCACAAATGTAGGTCCATATTGGTTGCATCTGAAGCCCTACCATGTGTATGCAATGTTTGATTGCTTGTTGTTCTTGTGTAAGCAAATTTCATTTTGTGCATCAAATCTTTGTGCTCTAATTTCATCATGTTAGTGAGACCTTTTTAAAAATCTAAGGCCATATTCTTGTTCTTCATGAAATTTCCTTCAGAAACATGTCTTGGGCTTTCATTTTTATTGAATTTTTCAAGCTTCTCCGGTGAGGCTGGCCGGAGAAGATGACCAAAGTAGGGTTTCGATGGTTTGACTTGGCAGCTGAGTTGTATGGTGATGTGTTTGTTTGACTTACCCACGCAGGCGTTGATAGGTGATGTGGCATGCCACATCCTTTAATGAAATGATGCGTTTCATTTTTTGGTGTTCGCTGAGTGTTTTTGAATCATTGGGCTTTGCATTTTTTGCTATTTTTTGTTAATCTGTTTGCTAATTCACACCCCTCTTTGCTTGCTCCTTTTTATTTTATTTATTTTATTTTATTTATTTTTCAACTTTGATTTTATTTTTAATTGCTAAACCTTTTTTAAAAATACCAAAAAATAAATTTTAGTCACTTTAGTGTCTTAACTTATTTTACAAATTTTAATTTTAATTTTAGTATTTTATTTTGAATTAATCTTGTGAGGTGCTTATTTGACCTAGTTTGGAACTTTAACCTTGTTTCATAACCTTTCCTTGTGATTTTTAACCCCATATTTTTACCATGTTTTGGCATAACATTGAAGAGTGTTTGGATGCTATTTCCATGGCTTGATGTTCATTTCTTGTATGATTATAATTTGGTTTTGTTTGACCCTCGAAATATGCTCGACTAGTTGAATACTTAATTTTGTTTGATCCATTTGATGATGTTTCCTTACAATCCTTGTTGTGATACTTTGCAGTTTTATTATTAATACACATGAATTAAGTTTGAATGCCTATTTTGATTTTATTTGACCTTTTTTCTACTTTTGGATGGTGCATCAAGTTGTTGTTGCTTTGACTAGGAGCTTGTGCATGTCTTGACCTAGTCTTTTGAGTTTGATTCTTGGATGATTCAATGGATGTTTGGTGATTACTATTTGATTTTGTTGACATGTTTGAAGTTCTTATTTTCATGTATGGAGGTCTATTATATGCTCACCTTGTCTCATTTGCCTTACATGATCATGTATTTCTCCTATGAATAACTTGAGGTGTGTTTGCTTGACTTTTGTGCTTCAACTTAAGTTTGTCTCTTCTTGACTTTGATTTTTGATTGGAATTTGAACATGATTCATATAATTTAAGTTTGTTTCTAACATTGATGGATTGATACTTGATCATTTATGTTCTTGTTTGAGCGCCTCCTATCTTTGAGAATGACTTTGGAGTATGAACTTGTTCTTGATGCATGTTTTGAGTTCAAACCTTGATGTTTCTTTTGTGTGTTCATGAGTGAATCTTTGACTTAATATTTATGTTGATGTTGCTGCCCACATTTGGTTTCATGCCCTAACCTCATGTCTTTTCCTTTAAGGTTATGTTTTGTATGCTTGTTTTGTGTAGCATTTGACTTGTTTATGAATGGGATGCATGACTTGACTTTTTTGTGCTTCTTCTGTGATCTTTGACATGAATTGGATGTGATGGGATTTTGTTGATGACCTACCATGTTTCTTATCTCATTTGACTTCATTTAACTTTACTTTGTGATTGATAATGTTTCTTGTAACATGTTTATGCCATTTGAGTATGTGTGAGCCCTTTGTTTTGCCATTGTGTTTTAATTTCAAATCTTTTGATATGGTTTGACATGTGAATGCTGCTATGTTGTTTTTACATGTTGTGGGTGTTCATCTTGTATTATTGAGATGTGTGTTTGCTTGATGCTTCTTGCTTTGAAATACCATGATTGTTCATTTTGTTTTCATCTTCTTCATTCTTCTTCTTTCTTCTTC
Source organism: Lathyrus sativus (assembly GCA_963859935.3). Lineage (NCBI taxonomy): Eukaryota > Viridiplantae > Streptophyta > Magnoliopsida > Fabales > Fabaceae > Lathyrus > Lathyrus sativus. Next base: position 314,486,549 of record OZ012739.1, read on the forward strand.
ATCTCTTTCCTCCTTTTGAGATTTGCTTAAGTTTCATTTTTGTTTTCATTTGTGATTGAATAGGATTGTGTTTACTTGTGTCTACTCACATGATCCCTTAAGATTCCTAGTCCCACTTAATTTCTGATTAAGGTGGGAGTAGGAGAGACATTAGACTTTTAAGCCTTTGCATGATAACAATTAGGATAATCCCTCTTATCCTAACCTTAGGACCATTTTGTATGATAACATTAGGGTTTTTAGTTCCCTTTAGTGTTTTTCTTTGGGTCTTCTCTTCTCATCTCAAAACAATTCAAAATACTTAATAAAGACGATGAACATTGTGCGCCACGAGCCTTAAGCATATGGGAAATGATGAGTGGATGTATTCTCTTCACTTGTCTAGAGTGTTTAGTGTACGCCTCATGGCCGATATGCGACGCATTCGTTCCTATATCATAGTCTTTAGTGAAATGTGAATCACAAATTAAATCAATTCACTTCATTTAAAACTCACAAACAAAATCCAAACTTTTTTATCCTTTGGGATTATGTTTTAAAATTATTTTCAAAAAAGAGTACGTTACTTTTCCGTTCTACCGCAAACAGACATCAACCCTAACTGCTGGAATGGGAACTTAACGTTGATCATAAAAAACACTTAACCAACCTGTGGTTTAGTATCCCGAACTACATTTACTCTAATTTCTCATGCCAGATAAGGATATGTAGGCACAAGACGGTGATGTCTTGGCGAGCAGCCTCCCCTCCATCACTCGTAGCTTTCCGATCTATGTTGACTCTAACTTTCCCATTGCACGAGGGAATACGTAGGCATAGGGCAGCGATGTCCTATCGAGTCTCCTTTTTCTTTTCCCTTTCCTGTTTCTGTTTAGTAGTGGCTTTTAGATAACTCGCCCTTTGATTAGATAACAAGCATGGATCCTGTTGAGTATAACGGACGTGAGAGTGTGCTAATGCCTTCCCCTTGCGTAACCGACTCCTAAACCCAAGATTTCGTTGCGATGACCTTGTCTTCTCTTTTCTTTTAGGTTTTCTTTGTTCATTTTCTTTCCTTCCTTTGGGATAAATAATATTCGATGGCGACTCTTCTGTTTGTTTCCGCCGGTTGTTTTTTCGCAGTTGCGACAGCTGGCAACTCTGCTGAAGACTGAGAGTTCCCTATGTGATTCAATCCTAGCGCTTGTATGTTTTATGTCTTTGGGTGTTTATGTTATGCATGTGTATTGTTGTGTTATATTTTATTGTTGTATATTATTGCGTTTATATTTTTACTTTTTGCACTTTATCATTGTTATCCTATTATGCTATTGTTGCTGTGTTGTTGGGTGGGTTGTTCCATGAGAGATAAGCCCAATACCCAGGCTTGAGTATACACATAGGATTAGTGTAGAGAGTAGTGTGGACTTGTGTGGCATTTAGTCACGCAAGAGTTCACACGAAATTCACATCCAGACAAGGTTTTCTTTGGAGATACCATATCCTGCGCATTTAGGGTAGTTGAGGGGGTGTTGAATTAGAAAGCTAACGACTCTGAAGACCGTTCGTTGAGAAATTTAGATGAGACCTCCTTGATTGACCATGATGCCAAACCAGAAATGGTGAACGTATCATCGTTTCTCAACTCGAGAGTCTGTGATACTAATGACCTGCATAGGATGCCATATCGTCAAAGGCTAGAACCCACAAATGAGAGGGATGGGTTTTGCAGGAAACTTTAAACTTCAACCAACCCGGTTTTCTAGTTTTCTTGTCAGATCAGACCTTTGATCTTGGGTATTATGGTTTTCTATCACATCGATGTTCTGGTTTTCTGGGTTTTCTTATCAGAGCGGAGTTCTAGTTATATTCAGTCAACAACACAACATCACTGGATACCTTGATCCAATATTTGCATCTGCATAACCATCCTGCATCTTAACATTGCATGTTTATGTGTTTTTCAGGTTCTTGTATCTCCTTTGGTTCTGGGCCTGGTTTTCTATAGAGATGGAGGTTGAGAAAAGGAAGGTCACTTTATACAAGTTCTCGTCACCAGATTTGGGACCTTTATTTGGTATGATTGCCATGGATAATCCCGGTACTCTTGAGGTATTCATAAGGGATTATGGGAGGATTTTAAGTCTTGTCTGTAAGGTCACAAGCTATGAGCAAAGTGCCATTATCACTTTATTACAGTTTTATAACCCTCCGTTACGCTGTTTCACTTTTCCAAATTATTTATTGGTTCCTACTCTAGAGGAGTATGCTTTTATTTTGGGAGTGTTGGTCCAAGATGAGGTGCCTTTCTTTCATTCATAAGAAGAACCCAATCTTGAAATTTTTACCAACGCTTGTTATTTGAGTAAGTCTGAGTTGGTTGATGATGTAGCCACCAAAAATGGAGTTGCTGGCTTTACCTTATCTTTCTTGGTAGGTAAAGCCCAAAACTATGCCAAAGAGGGTTGTTGGGTGGTTTTTAGTGCTATCTTGGCCTCGTTTCTAGTAATTCAGCCTCGTTTCTAGTTTCGATCCATTGTTAACCATTAGCCTTAGCTTTGCACAACAACCATAGATCGCAATAGTTTGATTATTTGTCCCTGTGGGTTAGACAACCTTTTTAAGACTACACGATCAACTGTATGCTTGGAGATTAATCCGTCAAGTATCAGATGATTGCGATCAGATAACAATGACTTTCAGACATTCAAGGTACACGGAGATTGAATACCAAGAGAACTCGGAAATCTGCAGTTTGTGGAGAGATAAAGATATCGGATACCAACCAAGAGTCGGGATAAAAACCGGAGACTACCAACCGAAAGTTGGGAAAACGCTATAGAGTACCAATCAAAAGTTGGGATACAGGAAAGGCAAGGTACCAACCAAAAGTCGGGATAAACAGTAAAAAGGGTACTAACCAAAAGTTAAGATAAAACCAAAAGATACCAACCAAAAGTTGGGATAAAGCCAGAGAGTACCAACCAAAATCTGGGGTACAGGAAAGGCAAGGTACCAACCAAAAGTTGGAATAACGAAGGATACCAACCAAGAGTTGGGATGAAATAAGGTACTAACCAAGAGTTGGAATGAAACCAAAAGGGTACCAACCAAAAGTTGGGATGCAAGAGAAACGAGGGTACCAACCAAAAGTTGGAATAACAAAGGGTACCAACCAAGAGTTGGGATAAGCAATAAAAAGGGTACTAACCAAAAGATAGAATAACCACAAAGGATACCAACCAAAAGTTGGGATAAATTCGAGGGATACCAACCAACAGTTGGAATACAACCCACAAAAGATACCAACCAAAAGACGGGGTAAGAGATAAGATACCAACCAAAAGTTGGGATGAACCTAAGGGATACCAACCAAAAGTTGGAATGAAACCAGGATTATCAACCAAAAGTTGGAATGAAGCCAGGATTACCAACCAAAAGTTGGAATGAAGCAAATGGCGCCAACCAAAAATTAGGACAAACACCCCACAAGATATCAACCAAAAGTTGAGATAACGAACAAAGGATACCAACAAAAAGTTGGGATAAGAGGTAAAGCACCAACCAAAAGTTGGAATACAACAAAAGAGTACCAACCAAAAGTTGGGATGAATAGAGGCTAAAGATGCCAACCAAAAGTTGGGATGAATAGAGGCTAAAGATACCAACCAAAAGTTGGGATAATGAACCAAGGATACCAACCAAGAGTTGGAATGAAACTACCAACCAAAATTCAGAATGAAGCAAAAGGGGGTACCAACCAAAAGTTGGAGTGAAACTCCACAAAGATACCAACCAAGAGTTGGTATGCAACCAAGATATACAGGAAGTAGAATTAACAGACTTACAACCTGAAGAAGATGACTCCGCTAGGGAAAAGAGAAGTTTAAACAAGTAAAATGAACACACTCATTAGTGACTTTACTGGGGATAAAGTAACACAAAATCTCTAGAGCTATGCCATTATATGTTGGGGAAGCGTCTGGCAACGATGATATCAAACCTGGCTTATGCTTCGAATGCATATGTTTGAATTTTTCTATAGCGCAATGCTTTATATGAAATGGAAATGCTACACATATGGAGGATGCAATGCAAATATGCTTATGATATACAAAGGAACACTCTAACGAGAGAGGCGTCGAGAAGATCAGAAACAAATTCTGCTAAGGAAGACACACTGAATGGCCTTCCTGAAAATAACCTCTACTAAAAACTTCACTCTGCTACGAATTAGGAGTAACATCTATTGGGAAATCATCCCAAGAACCTGATAAAGAAAAGTGCCAATGATCATTAGGCTTTGAATCTGCGGGAGATATCAACTGTCGTAGATTTAACTGTAGAGAGAATCAATACCAAACTCTACTTGAGAAGAGAAGTCCATGGTACCAAACCTACTAGGGGACATCATTGAGTTTACCCTACTGTTGGGGAAATATCCTTCAACCTTAACCTGCTGTGAATAAGAGCACACTGTTGCTGGTGACATCACTTCTAATCTGATACCAAAACTCTGTGGGGCAAACAAAATCTCTGCAATAGGGAAATATTCAACAAGTCTCATGCTGGATAACTGCCTGCTTGCAAACCAACACCATCCTGTCGGTGGTAGTCAACTTCTGAACACTCGCTGAGGAGTACAAATCGACTCTGGCTGGGGAATATAACCTCTTGAACTCCTGCTGGGGGGAGAGTGATTAGTAACTCCATCATGCTTTGCTGAGGACGCTGGAATGCTGGGGAGAGAAACTCTACTGGGGAGAGGATTATATAGCCCTGCAAACAAAATAGCAACCAACGGGAGGCTCTAAGTGCAAAATGGCTACCTCAGTCATCATTCATAATATCCATCGTTCAAGCAATTTCATTGTTTTAGATATGCTCTGTAAAGCCTCAATTTTTCTCATGCAATGTTTATCAAAAATATTGGACGTTCTAGCAAACAAAACAGTAAAAGCAGAAATGAAAAGCTCTTTAAGTGAAATGAATACTTTATTGATTGAAGTGACCTGTAATTAGGCAGTTATAATTTGGATGCAATTCTTGAAAAGAAGTAATTGTGCAAAAGAGAAAAAAGAAAATACAAATCTCGGCAATGTGGGAACAGATCTCCACCATATGTCGATTCAGCTATGACCGATATGTCTTCAACGTCCACAAATGTTTTTCCTTCTGAAAAGACTGGCCAAACTGATTCCTTTCCTTCGAGATCTTCATGTATCAAGATGAGTTCATAGATCGAACACAGACCGCAACCTTTCACTTCCAAATCCCTAACTTTTTCCTGGATCACCCTTTCAGGTTTTCAATCCACCGAGATACCCATTTTTTCCAAAGTTGCCTTTTCGGGTTTTCAACTTTGCGCGTTTATTCTTTTCTCTCTTTTTTTTATTCCTAACTTTTGCCCGAACCTTTTCTTTTTGTGGTTCGCTGGGATGTCCCTTTTTTGCCTGGACTTTTCTTTTTGTTGTCCAGCGGGTCTCTTTTATGCAAAGTATTTTTTAACTGCGTCTGCGCTCACAGGGGACGTAAAGTCTTCGCCATCGATAGTTGATAGTAATAAGACTCCACTAAAGAAAACCTTTCTTACAACTTATGACCCTTCATAGTTTGGAGTCCATTTGCCTATGTGATCTGTCTGAGGAGGAAGGATCCTTTTCAAAACCAAATCACCAGTTTGGAAGCATCGAGGATGCACTTTCTGATCAAAGGCTTTCTTCATCCTACTTTGATACAATCGACCATGTGCAATGGCTGCCAATCTCTTCTCGTCAATAAGGTTCAACTGATCCAACCTGGATCGCACCCACTCAGCTTCGTCAAGCTTTATATCTGCCAACACCCTCAGAGAAGGAATCTTAACTTCTAATGGTAGGACTGCCTCCATACCATACACTAGTGAGAAAAGAGTTTCCCCTGTTGATGTATGCACCAAAGTACGATAACCGTGTAAAGCAAAGAGCAACGTCTCATGCCAATCCTTACACATTACCACCATCTTCTGAACAATCTTCTTGATATGCTTGTTTGCTGCCTCAACAACACCATTCATCTTCGGAAGATATGAAGAAGAATTGTGATGTTCAATTTTGAAACTCTGGCACTGTTCTTTCAACATCTTGTTATTCAAGTTTGAACCATTATCAGTAATGATTTGCTCGGGGATACCATAACGACAAATGATGTCCTTCTTTATAAATCGGGTAACCACCTGCCTAGTGACATTGGTGAACGAGGCCGATTCTACCCACTTCGTGAAATAATCAATGGCAACTAGGATGAAGCGATGCCCATTGGAAGCAGTCGGCTCAATCTTTCCGATCATATTAATGCCCCACATAGAAAAGGGCCAAAGAGATGTCAACACATTCAGAGGGGTCGGTGGCACGTGCACCTTATTAGCATAAATTTGGCATTTATGGCATTTTCTGGCGTATTTGAAGCAATTAGATTCCATAGTCATCCAATAATACCCAGCCCTCAACAATTTTATGGCCATAGCATGCCCACCAGCGTGAGTACCAAAAGAACCCTCATGAACTTCTTCCATCAACATGTCTGCCTCATGCTCGTCAACACAATGGAGCAACACCATGAAAAAGTTCCTCTTATACAACACACCGTCCTTGTTTAGATAGAAATTTCCTGCAAGCCTCCTTAGAGTCTTCTTATCTTTGCTGGATGCCCCTGACAGGTACTTTTGATTCTAAGAAAACACCTGATATCATAATACCATGGTTTGCCATCTGATGCCTCTTCAACTTTAAACACAAAGGTAGGTTTGTCAAGACGCATAATGGTGATTGTCGGAGCTTCATTCTAGTAATTCACTTTGTATATTGACGCTAATATGGCCAACGCGTCTGCCATCTGATTTTCAGCCCTAGGCACATGATGAAACTCAACTCTGTCAAAGAAAGGTAACAATCTTCTGGCATGATTCTTGTACGGCATCAGATTTTCCTATCAAGTCTCTCATCACCTTTAATCTGATTAATCATCAGCGCTGAATCGTCATATACATCAAGATTCTTGATCCTCAGATTAATGGCCTCTTTTAAACCCATAATGCACGCTTCATATTCTGCTTCATTATTGGTGCAAGAGAACGTCAATAGGGCAGTGAGTGGTATGTGGGAACCGTGAAGAGTTGTAATAATTTCCCCAATTCCGCTACCATATGAGTTGACAACACCGTCAAAAACCAAACTCCACTGAGATCCAACCTCAGGACCCTCGTCAGGAAAAGGCTCATCACAGTCTTTCATCTTCAGAAACATGATGTCTTCATTCAGAAACTCAAACTTCATCGGTTGATAGTATTCAATCGGTTGTTCAGCAAGATATTCTGATAGAACTCTCCCTTAATAGCTTTTTGGGGGACATATTTAATATCGTATTCTTTCAAAACCATCTGCCAACGGGCAATCCTTCTGGTGAGTGCTTGCTTCTCAAACACATACTTAATCGGATCCATATTTGATATCCATAAGGTTGTGTGGTTTAACATATACTGCCTCAAACGCTTAGATGCCCAAGCGAGTGAACAACATGTTTTCTCCAACATCGAGTACCTCGACTCACAATCAATGAACTTTTTACTCAGGTAGTAGATGGCATGCTCTTTTCTACCTGTCCCGTCATGTTGGTCGAGCACACATCCCATCGAATTCTCAAGAACCGTAAGATACATGATCAAATGTCTTCCTTCTACCAGAGGCATGAGTATCGGAAGTTCCTGCAAATATTCTTTTATTTTCTCAAATGCCTTTTGACAATTTTCATTCCACCTGACCGCTTGATCTTTTCTCAATAGTTTGAATATTGGTTCACACGTGGCAATGAGGTGAGATATGAACCTAGCAATGTAGTTCAATCTATCCAAGAAACCACAAACCTCTTTTTCTATTTTCGGCTTAGGCATATCTTGTATAGCTTTTATTTTCGGCTCCAGCAGCTTTCCATACCTCACCCCGAAGGTGCACTTGTTAGGATTCAACCTCAGCTTGAATTTCCTCAACCTTTCAAACAACTTCAGAAGATTAACCAGATGTTCCTCCTCCGTCTGTGACTTTACGATCGTGTCATCAACATAGACCTCGATCTCTTTGTGAATCATATCATGAAAGAGAATCACCATCACTCGCTGATAGGTTGCCCCAATATTTTTCAATCCAAAGGGCATCACCTTATAACAGAAAATCCCCCACAGTGTTATAAAAGTAGTTTTCACCATGTCCTCTGGGGCCATTTTGATTTGGTTGTACCCAGAGAAGCCATCCATGAAGGAAAACACATAATACTGAGCGATATTATCAACCAACACGTCAATGTGGGAGAGCGGGAAATCATCTTCGGGCCATCTCTGTTCAAATCTCTATAATCAACACACATCCTGACTTTTCCATCCTTCTTAGGTACAAGGACAATGTTAGCAACCCACGGAGGATAATTCGTTATAGCAAGAAACCCGGCGTCCAACTGTTTTTGAATCTCTTCTTTGATCTTGACGGCCATGTCAAGTCTTGTTCTTCTTAGCTTCTGGTTGACTGACGAACATTCTTCTCTGAGAGGCAAATCGTGTACCATGATGTATGTATCAAGTCCGGGCATGTCTTGGTAAGACCAAGCGAAGATATCCATATACTCCTAGAGCATTTTAACCAATCTTCTCTTGATATTTTCTTCCAAAGCATCCCCAATTCTGACCTCTTTCTTAACATCTTCGGTGCCCAAGTTGACAACTTCAATATCCTCCTGATGAGGCAAAATGATCATTTCCTCCTGCTTCAGAAGCCTTGCTAGTTCCTCAGGCAGTTCACAGTCTTTGTCAATCTCACATTCGGCTTGATAAATGGGATTATCAAAGTCATATCGAGACATAGCTGAATCATGATCGGTGGAATCTAAGATAAGAGACCTGCATGAGGGATATTTTATTTATTATGAATGCAACAAGCAAAAACACATTGCCATTTTCTGTTAATAAATGTAAAAACAAAAAAGGAAAAACAGAGAACAAAACATTTAAATGCAAAAACGTCCTTATTTGTGATGGTATTGAAAATAAAAACAGGGAGGCCCTACAAATGGGCCACTACGTCTTGGGCAGCACGTAGGACTAAACATATGCACACACAAAATTACTCTTCAAATGTGACTTGAATGATTTCTTCAGCAGTCCAATTGCACAGTTCCTGGCCAGGGACACAGGGACGGATCTAGGAATCCATGTCATAATCACTATCCCCTTCATCATCTCCAGTTGCATGAAATTCATCAAAAATCACCCCAGCACTGGTGAACCTGACAGGTCCTCTGTACTTCGGAGGGTCTTGTCATGAATTGGATGGCTTGTAACCCAAACCAAACTTGTCTTGCTTTTGAGGAACCTCAAGAACTTGGCCCCACCTCCGAGAACCACCAGACTCAACAATTGCATGCACTTCTTTGAATGAAGACATCGAAACTCTAAGATTTTTAACCTCCATAAGAGGCTTTTTTGGATCTGAACAACCTCAAAGGCCTGGAAAAGAGTTTCGTGAATTTCTCCATCAGCTTCCACATATTTGAACATCGAAAAATGGCTGACCATTATGTCTTCTTCTACACAAACTGTGTCCACTTTACCTTCCACCATATACTTCAATTTCTGATGCAAAGTTGACGTTACTGCCCCAGCAGCATGTATTCAGGGACAGACTAATAAGCAGCTATAGGCCGACTGAATGCCCATTATATAAAACATCGTATCAAACATCTCAGGTCCCACCTGAATTGGAATCACTATTTCCCCAAACACTGATCTCTTGGATCCATCAAAAGCTCGCACCACAAGATTACTTGGTCTGCAAATCAGCCCATGCGTATCAAGCTTCATCAAGGCTTTCTTTGGCAGCACATTTAGTGAAGACCTTATATCAACCAAAACATGTGACAACAAAGAACCTCTGCACTCCACAGAAATATGCAAAGCATGGTTATGATTCCTCTTAGCAGGCGTCAAGTCTAAATCAGTAAAGCCCAATCCATTTTCGAGATTAACATGTGCCACCACACCTTCTAGTTGATTAACCGGAATCTCTTGAGGCACATAAGTTGTATTCAATATCTTCAACAAAGCATTACGATGCACTTCTGAACACAGCAACAAAGATAAAATAGAGATTTTTGATGGTGTCTGATTCAGATGGTCAATAATTTTGTTGTCAGTTTTGCGGATTAATCTCATAAATTATTCTGCCTCCTTGGAAAAAGAATTATCACCTGATTGTTGTTGCACAACATCCTCAACAACTAACCTCCTTTTACCTTTGTCCGACTTATCAATATTAACATCCGGTGGAGAAAAGACTCTGCCACTGTGTGTAATCCCCCCTTGCACTTACAATATTATCCATTATGGACCCAACATCTGAAGAACTAACTAGCTCTTGTTTTTGTCCATTGCAAAATACTTCATCCCCATAATTCTTTGGGATCGCCTTAGTGCTCTCGTGCGGAACTGACCCGGGCTTAGTGATGATTATAGGTGCATGCCATGCTGGCGTTGAAATATTTATAGTCCTGTAAGGGATCGAAATCGTTGCGATATTGTTTCCATCATCACTAGCCTTATCCTCAACATTAATTCTATCAAATTGTAAACATCTGTCATTCATCAATCTCTGTATACCACTTCTTAAAAGATCATAACCTTCTGGCTGCAATTCACATTCTTGACAATCAAAAGAACAACTCGGGAATACACCCCTTTTCATCAATCTTTCTTTAACAAAACATAATGGTGTCTTCAACTCGTTTACATCAGTTACCAAATTTAACTGCTCCCCATCTTAAATGAAATTTGCTTTCGCTACCCCATGGTTCGACATTAGATTCTGATTAACATTAGACCCCTCATTGGTGAAATTGATAGCTTTGAAATCAAGCAAGTATTGCACTTTGTGCTTTAATGCTTTACAGTTGTCAATGTTATGTCCCAGAGCACCAGAATGAAATTCACATCGCGCACTCGCATCGTACCCTGGTGGAGGAGCACCGGTAAGAGGTGCAAAAGTCCTCTTCTGTATTAACTGTAACTGAAGAAAATGTTGTAATAATTGGGAATACAACATATGCAGAGTTTCAAACTGCCTATTTGCCATTCTCGGCCTATCAGGATACCAGCGAGGAGCATTAGCCTATTGTTGAGGTGCAGGCGGGATGGCTACATTAGCAACTTGCTAAGTGTAATTTTGTTGAGGTTTGCCCTTACCATGATAGGAGGAGATGGAACTAGAATCACCCTCCCGCTTCTTTGGATTTCCTGTATACAGATTTTTAACTCCTCCAGCTGAGGACCCTCTTCCACTCTGAATCTTACCAGTCTTGATACCAATTTCGACCCTTTCTCATGCCATCACCAAATCTGAAAATCCTGCAGACATACATCCCACCAAATTTTCATAATACGTCCCCAAAAGCGTGGCTAATAACATATCTATAAGTTCACACTCCATCATTAGAGGCTGAACTCTCACAGCTAGTTTAAGCCACCTTTGGACGTACTCTTTAAAGTTTTCATTACTTTTCTGAGATAGGTTTTGCAACTGCACTCTGTTCGGCGCCATGTCACTGTTATATTGGTAATGTTAGACAAAGGCTTCTGCAAGGTCTCTCAGCTCTTGATATGGGTTCTCTTCAACCCCATATACCATTCTAACGAGGCCCCGTCCAGGCTGTCCAAAAAGAAATGCATCACAAATTTCTCGTCATCAGAGTAGGGTGACATTTTCCTGTAATAAGCCCGAATGTGAGTCTTGGGACAAGTAGTCCCATTACACTTATCGAAATCCGGCACTTTAAACTTTGGAGGGATTCTTACCCCCGGAGCTAAGCCACGGTCAGTCATGTCAAGGCCCACAGTGTTTTGATTTTCATAGGCACACATCTTCTCCTCAATCATTTTGAACCTCTTGTCGACTTCAGACGGAAGACCGACGCCCATGTCACGCATGGAGAAGGCGTCCTCTTGACAATCTTCTTCCCATTAAGGGCTAGCAGCATCATGCAATGCACATACACTTCCTCCGCCAGCACCAAATCCATGAATCCCACCAGCAGCGCCTCCGCCTGGAGGAATAGCAACAGTAGGAATATTACCATCTTGAGGAACAACACCACCAACAGGTGGAGGAATCACACCAGCCCCACCATGAAGAACACCCTCCTCATCAACATGTGCAATCAAAGGTTGGACCAAGGTTCTCAGTTGTTCCTGTCCTTGAGCTACATTTTGCATTAACTCCATGAACTGCGTCATGCGAGTCCTGACTTCTTGAAGTTCTGCCTGCACTTGATCCATCACTCTTTGTTGATTCCCTCATGTAGAATACCTGTGAAAACTAAAATTCACAATCTTGCTAAAGAGAAAGCCAAGCAGAGATAAGAATAAAACCGCCAAGAACACTTGCTATGCAAATGAAAATGCAAATGTAAAATGCAAACATGTTTGTATATTTACAGGGAGATTTCCCCTTTGATTCTAGTTTTAATATAAATGAACATTAGAGATAGACAGAATACCAATAAGATCTGCTCGTATATAAGAAAACCACAAGTCAATACATACAATCCCCAGATGAGAAAGATAACCAAAAACAAAAAGTCAGTGATCCCAACCAACAAGCCTGGTGATGATTAGATACAAAAAGGAAAAGCTACTGAGATATATCATCAATATCAACTGAAGACAACCCTTCCCAACCGTTGTGATCCTTGCACCAAGTCTGAGTATCCTTGAGTAGCTTATTTGTATCTGGATGCTCTGGTCTTAGAATCAACTCCTGGATGAGGACGTCTCTCCTGTGTATGACATCTCCGAGATATTGGCAATATTCTTCCCAAGCATCTTTACCAAAGACATCTTCAAGTATGGGATCCTTGAGTTTAGGTTTCTTTACTTCTGCTCGAATCTTGAGCTCTTTAAAGGCTGACAAGGTTTCTTGGAGCTGCTTCTCACTTCAACCTCAACTTCTCAATCTGGTCATGAAGATTATCTTCTCAGTTCATATGGGCTGTCACTGTATCGTTCCACTGGTTGTTGAATTTGGACATATCAAGATGAGCTCTAGACAAATCTTTCTTTCTATATTTCAGGAGGTTGTTGGTGTTCTTCAGATCATGGCCAACTGGCTCTCTTTTCTTGATCTCAACTGATAGTTCTTTCTCTTTCTTGGTCAATGTCTCTGTTTTCACATTGGCCAAGTAAACAACTTCATTCCGATCATGCCCAAGCTGGCTGATCTCCCTCTCCGGCTCTTCATTCTCCTTGTGCAATTTTTCCTTCTCCGCCCAGAGTTTGTTATACTTCTGACTATCCATCATCGTGGGTTGTTCGATCATCAATAGATACAAAAGCTCTTCCATGGAGAATGGCAACTGTACTTCCTCGACCCTCTTCTAGATCCACTCCACATAAGGATCATAAGCTCTACAACCACCCTTGCTCAAAGAAAGCTTTCCATTCCTATGGATCTTTTCCCATGCTTCTACAACTCTTTCCAGCATATCTAGGTCAGCTACTCCGGTGAAGTACAAATATTCTTGAACATCTTCGTCTTTTGGTAGTTCCCTCAAGGCATACCCAAACTGTCTAACAGCGAGAGAAGGGTTATAATTAATTCCCCCTTTTCTCCCTATCAAAGGCACATTAGGAAAGCTTCCACGGTTGGAAATGATCTCCTTACCAAGCAGCTCTCAATTAAACCAGACAATATCTTTTGCAGTTAAACCCATCAGTCTCTTAGCCCATTCAGAAGAGTTCTTTGAATCAACAAAGGCTCCAGAACAAGGAAGATGATCCATAAACCACCTATGGAGAAGCGGTGCACAACAAGAAACCATCCTTTCTCTTCTTTTCTCATTATTATAATTCACTGAATGGTACAGGTCTCCTAAGAGAGTAGGCACATGATTCTTTGATGTGAAGAGACGAACAACACTCATATCGACAAAATTCGGCACATTGGGGAACAAAACAATACCATAAACACACAGAGCTAAAATGGAACTGAAAACCATCCAACAACCTTCATCAGCATACTTCTGAGCTTTTTCCACCAAGAAAGCTAGAGTAAATCCAGAAACTCCTCCTTTGCTAGCAACATTATCCACCAACACAGACTTGCTCAAATAAAGAGCAGCGGCAAGCTTGTTGAGATTGGGATTCCCCTCAGAATAATAAAAAGGTGCCTTATCCTGGACTGAAATTCCCAAGATAAACGCATACTCTTCTAATGTCGGAACCAACAGATAGTCTGGGAAGGTGAAACAACGCATCGGAGGGTCATAGAAATGTAACAGAGTGTGAATGGCTCTATACTCATAATCAGTAACGTTGCGGACAAAATTCAGAATTCTCCCACAATCTTTTCTAAAGTCTTCAAGAACACTGGGATCAGCCATAACAATCAAATCATGAAGGGGACCCAACTTAGGAGACGGGAACTTGTACATAATAATCTTCTTTCTATTAACCTCCATCTCTATAAGACTCAGACAATCAGAATCAAAGGTAAGACGAGAACCTGAAAAATACACAAACATGCACCTTAAGATGCATAATGATTATGCAGATGAAAACACGGGACCAGGGTATCCAAATGCTCAAGATAACTATTGTGTTGTCGGCTGAATAAGACCAGAATTTCACTCTGACAAGAAATCCAGAATACAGAACACTGAGATAATAAGAATACCAGAATACCTAAGATCAAAAGTTCACACTAACAAGAAAACCAAAAAACTAGGTTGGTTGGAAGTCAAGGTTTCCTGCAAAAACCCATCCCCTCTCACATGCGGGTTCTAGTCTTGGATGACATGGAAATCCTAGAAGGTTATCGGTATCATAGACTCTCAGGTTGAGAAACGATTATACCTTCACCATTTCTGGTTTGGCATCATCATCAATCAAGGAGGCCTCAACCGATTTTCCAATGAACAGTCTCCAAAGTCATAAGCTTTATAAGTTAACACCCTATCACATGTACCAAATGTACAGGATAAAGTAACTCCAAAGAAAACCTCATCTGGACGTGAATTTAGTGCCAACTATACGTAGCCAGACGTCATGCAAGTCCCACTACTCTCCACTCTAATCCTAAGTGTATACTCGAGTCTAGGTAGTGGGCGTATCTCTCATGGAACAAACCCACCCAATAGTACAACAACAACAACATAATAGGATAACAATAATCAAATGCAAATGTAATAATATACAACAGTAAATGCACATAAAAGCAAATAACTGCACAAAAGTAAACACCCAATGAAACAAAAACAGACAAGCGCTAGGATTGACTCGCATAGGAAACAAGAGTCCCCAGCAGAGTCGCCAGTTGTCGCAACTGTGAAAAACACCTGGCGGAAAAAATAGAAGAGTCGTCACCGAACGTTATTTATCCCGACGCAAGGAAAGGAAAAGATCAAAGAAAACCAGAAAAAAGGGAGAAGACAAGGTCAGCACAACCAAATCTTGGGTTCGAGAGTCGGTTATGCGAGAGGAAGGTATTATCACCCCCTCGCATCCGTTGTATTGAACGGGATCCAGGATTTTTGTCTAATCAAAGGTTGAGTTATAGCCTACTGCTAAATGGAAATGGGAACGAAAAGGGAAAAAGGAGACTCAATAGGTCATTGCCGCCCTATGCCTAGGTATTACCTCGTGCAATGGAAAAGTCAGAGTCAACATAGTTTGGAAAACTACGGATGATGGCGGAAGGTTTCTCACCAAGACATCGCCGTATTGTGCCTACGTATCCTCATCTGGCATGAGAAATCATAAAAAATGTAGTTCGGCTAACAAATTGTTAAGTTTTTTTTATGGGCGACTTTAAGCTCTCATTCTAGCAGTTAGGATTGATGCATGTTTGCAGTAGAACGAAAAAGTAACATACTCTTTCTGAAAATGGTTTGACAAATGATCCCGAAGGATTAAAAAGGTTTGAAGTTTGTTTGCGGGTTTCAAAGAAATGAATTGATTTGATTTGAGATTCACATTGCGCTAAAGTCTATGATATAGGAGCGAGTGCGTCGCATATCACCCCCAGACGGGACATACACTAAACACTCTAGACAAGCAAGGAGAGACCCCTTAATCATCATTTCCCACGTACTTAAGGCTCGTGGCGCACAATTTTCATTGCACTTATTAAGTGTTTTGAATTTGTTTTGAAATGAGAAAAAAAGAAAGACGCACAGAAGGTCTAAAGGGAAACTTGGTCCTAGTGTTGTCATGAAAATTGGCCCTAAGGTCGGGATGCAAAAGGAAATTCTATCCTAATGTTAGCATGCAAAAGATGGACCTAAGGTTGAGGTTAAAAGGGACTAACCTAATGTTATCATGCATGGATTAAACTTCTAATGTCTATCCTACTCCAAGCTAAATCAAAAATTAAGTTGGACTAGGAGGCCTTAAGGAGCATGCAAAGACAAGACAAAAACAAGAAAAACAAGGCAAAAACAACAGCTACAACAGCGCTTCCTGCACAAAACAACAATAAAATCCCGCACACCAGCAAAACAACTTATAACAGCACATGCATTTAGGCAGAAACAGGTGTAAAAAGCAACAGGTAGCATAGATGCACAATTAATAACATGTCAAAGTCCATAACAACAGGTGTGAAAAGTGCATGCAGCAAGTATACATGAACACTTAAAGCCACACCTCAAGCAAGCAATGATCATCTATGAGCATGCATAACAAATCAAAACAAACATCAAGAGTGCAAACATCCAAGACTAAACAACAATTGACATTTGATCAAGTGATTCAAGAACAAAATATGATCATGCAATCACAATTCAAGAAATTCATATGACAATGTGCAGATCGAATATGAACATGTATCAAGCAAAGTCAATTGATGAACATGCATTAACAAATTAAGCACAAGCAAACTCCACAAGATCGCATAATTGGACATGCAATAAGAACGTCATGCACTTAACATTGATTAACGAATTCGAATGATTATGCAATTATGGAATCGGAAGCAAACATAAGCATGTGATACAAATCCAGCAAGACAAACATCAATAATCAACAATCAACAATGTGCAAACAATTATGCAACATGATCAACACACTAAGAATGCAACACAAAGATCATAAACGTTTGTCAACAGAAAACCAAAAGTCCCATGTCAAAGAAACACAAGAAAAATGATGGAAAAGGTTAAAACAATCCACATAAATACATCACATCAATCCATGAAGTTTAAGGATGAAAAGGATTCCAAACTAGCTTGAAAATACAAGAAAGAGGCAATTTGTCCCAGTGGTAGTCGATTACCCTTTGAAAATTTGCAAAAAAAAATGTGAAAAACAGGCAGGGTAATCGATTACTCTAATTGTGGTAATCGATTACCACTGAGACAATGGCAAAAATTCAACTTCCAAAAGCACTGTTCAGCAGCAAATGACTTATCCGATCATCCAAATGAATAAGCACTCAATTATGCACGAAAATTAGGTCATATATATTGCATCGCTGCGAAGAGGGGCCGACAAGGACAGAAGAGTCGCCACCGTTCGTTGTTTATCCCAAAGAGAGGGAAAGGAAACGATCAGAGAAAACATATGAAAAAGGGAAAGACAGGTCATCGCAACCAAATCTCGGGTTCAGGAGTCGGTTACGCAAGGGGAAGGTATGAGCACCCCTCACGTCCGTTGTACTCAACGGGATCCACGCTTGTTGTCTAGGTCTAAAAGGGTGTTAAACTATCTAAGCTATAGGCTCACGGGGACGAAAGAAAAGAAAAGAGACTCGATAGAGCATCGCCGCTCTATGCCTACGTATTCCCTCGTGCAATGGGAAAGTCAGAGTCAACGTAGTTCGGAAAACTACGGGTGAAAGTGGAGGAAGGTTGCTCGCCAAGACATCATCATCTTGTGCCTACGTATCCTCATATGGTACGAGAAATCAGAGAAAACGTAGTTCGGGCTAACACGACCACTGATTGGTTCAAGTGTTTTAAACCGAGTAGGGTTAAACCTTCGTTCTAGCAGTTAGGTGTATTGTTGCTCGACCATTGGAGACTTAGGCATTACCTGTTTGCGGTAGAACCAAGCGTTAACAACACTCTCTTTATGAAAATGATTTTCCTTTAATACCGAAGAATAAAAAGGTTTGATGTTTTGTTTTGAGTTTTTTAAGACAAGAAGTGAATTGAGTTAAGTTTGTAAGTCGTGTTGCACTAAAGACTATGACTTGAGAGCGAATGCATCGCATATCGCCCTAAGGGCATACGCTAAACATTCTAGACAGTTGAGAGGAGGCCCCCCAACTATCATTCCTTCAGTACTTAAGGCTCGTAGCATATAACACATGTTATCCTTTATTAGGTGTTTTGAAGTGTTTAGGAGATGAGAAGAGAAAGACACAAACTAAGGGGAAACTGGACCCTAAAGTTGTCATGCACAATGCTCCTAAAGTTGGGATGAAAGGGAAGAAGCTATCCTAATGTTATCATGCATAGGATTGAACACCTAATGTCTCTCCTACTCCCGCCTTAAACAGGGGGACTAAGAATCCTAGGGAGACCAAGGCAAAAATCCAAGTAAACAATAGATAATTTAATCACAGATGAAGTAAAAAGAAAGAAAAAGAAGTTGACTTAAACAAGTCAACATGCAATGCAAACAAAAGATATGAGATGCAAAGAAAAGATGCAACAAATAAAGAATAAAGGGAGGAAAAAGTGTGGGGCAGCCACCACCACATGCACATCTCAACCATGACATTCTTTGGACTCAAACAAAACAAAGCAAGCAAAGTGAGCAAACAAGCACCAATGTTCATGACAAGTTCAAAGTATGCACAAATGACACCAAACTATTATGAACAAGTGACAAACCACATAGGGAAGAAGTGAAACTCAAAGTAAATGATCCAAATTCAAACAACAAACAAGAAACAAACCACAATCACAATCATTCGTAGTGAAGGAAACAAGGTCCTAACACAATCTCAACACTTAAACAAGTGGAGAAGCATGATTCACAAGTGACTTGTGATGAAAGTTACACATGCTATTGACCTATGACAAGCAAGGAAGCACCTCAAGCATGTCAACATGAGCTAACAAGGCTTAAGAAGTGTTTAAGGGATCACTCATGATCATATCCCAAGAATTATGTCAAGACTAGCAAGCATAATCAACCCTAAAAGTGACTTGACTTGCAAGACTCACTAAAAATAGGAAAATGGCTCAATAAATACCAATAAAATTACACAAGGCACCCAAGCTAAGTGAAAAACAGAAGCCAAAACCTCATGACATAACTTCACTCAAAGCATCACAAATCAAAGATTGATGGTGCTCTACTTTATCGAGCATGAATCGAGGGGCAACTGAAGTCAGCTCAAAGTTAAATGAAAAAAAGCTCAACAACGACTCAAACCAGCCCTTAAAACTTCTTCAATCTATCACCTAAGTGGGATAAAAAGTTTGGTCATAGGGGGTTTTATTTGAGGTCCAAATAAGCAAGATTGAACTAGGGTACAAGCCATAAAGCACATCAATTTATAAATTCAAAATAAAATAATAAAATAAAATGAAAATTAAAATGTAAAAAAAAAAAGTGAAAAATTAAATAAAACATTAAAATGTCAGAATATATTTTTTGGGATTTTTCTGAGTTAAAAAACTACTTTTTAAATAATTAAAAATAAATAAGTAAATAAAAAGAAAATGAAAATAAATGTGCATGTGGGGGGTGTGATAAGCAAAAGTGATTTGAACTGATTTCTTCTTAAAACGCGTGTGGGCCACAAAAAGTGGGGGTGTGGAAAGCATAAAGAGAAAGGCCCACCCAATTAATTCAGCAAACCAAACAAAAAAAGAAATAAAAGGGGAAGCAAAATGCCCCGTTTCACTTATGACTCAGCAGCCACGCATGCCCTACCCCTTGCCAAGTCATCATCTTCTTCACTCAACCAAAACAAAAAAACAGCCATGCATCATGGAAATTGCAAATGGAACCCGTTTCTTCTTCCCACCATATCTCATCAACCACTTAACCAAATGCAAAAATGTAAAGACCAAAAATGGTCTGCGCAGCAAGAGGAACACAACCATACCCACTATATCCAATATAAGCACTTTAAAGCACATAGATAATGGTTCAAAGTCACAGGTTCAGATGGAAACTCAACATAAAAATCAAGCACACAACAGATGGAACCATGACAATGGCCTCAAGCACTTCCCAAACCAAACATGTACATGAATAACATATTTTGAATGGATGCAAATATGAGCAGAAAATGAGTCAAGTTTAAAAATGCTTACCTAGTGGAGAGTGGTCCACTGCCCCTTCAATATGCTTTGAAACTTCACCAAAACATGCAGAATCCTTCCTTGATGTTTGAGAGAGCTTTGGCTAAGGTTGAAAGGCTTTGAAGGCTCCTTAATCCTTCACACGATTTTGGACAGCTTGAGTGCAAAGTATCAACAGTTCCTCTTTTATGCAAATAGTAGCAAGAAGGTGTTGTGGTGATGATGTTTTGATGAAAGGCTTGATGAATGGCTCACAAGTGAGAGAGTTTCGAAGAGATTTTCAGAAAGTGCAAGAAATGGCAACTTCTGGTTTTGGCTCCAATGGTGACTCTTTTGCTTGCAGATTGAAGGTGGTGTTATGGTGAGTATGGAATGTGAAAGAACTGGTGAAATGGCTTACAAATGAGAGAGTTTCGAAGGAAAACTTTCAGAGGTTGCCAAAGCTCAAATTCTGATTTCTTGCACAAAATGGTGGCTGAAGCTTCCCTAGGGTTTCTCTTTAGTTTAAATATGAAGTAAAAAAGTGAAGTGGCAAGCTTTACTGTGGTGAAAATTGGATGGACCGATTTTGCAAACAAAATGGCATCCTTGATCAATGTGTAATGGTACATGAGCAGGTCTGCATTCTCCTGTCTTCTGTTGTTTTTTTTAGTGGAAGGAAAGAATAGAGGTAGCATTTGGCAGTTTTTGTCCATGTCTTGTTTAGGTAACAATTTGAAAATGGTGCAAAAGTGGTACATCAAATATTTGGCTTGTTTGGGAAATGGTTTGTATCATCAAATATCAACCCATGCGCATGAAATAGGGAGTGGAAATTCTGCATGAAAGAAGTGCAAGGTCATGCCAACATGTTACATGATTTGTGCCTTGAAAACAAGTTCAAACCAATAACTTTGAGCAATGATATCTTGGTGCACAAGGATCATTTTGGCTAGAATTTGAGCTCTAATCAAAGAGCACATGGCAAGGAATAATTTTCATGTTGGTAGAAGTTCCATTTGATTATTGGAAGGACATGAAAGTTGAGGTTGAAAAGCATGGCACAAAATCTGCCCAGAGGTAACTTAGAAAAATTTCTAAGTTATGGATTTTGAGCTATTTTTCTCCAACTTTGAGCCTTCATAACTTGAGCTTCACAAATCATATGGAGGACTTATAGGACTTTTTAGAAAGCTTGGAATGCGCTCTACAACTTTCATTTGGGACAAAGTTTCATTTGACAATGAGAACTTGATGGAAATTAGCTTGCAAAGTTGGTCCAAAAATCTGCCTAGACTTGCCAATTTTGAAGTCATTGAAATCCCCAACTTTGAATGATCATAACTTGAGCTCTAAGTATCATATGATGATGAATTGGTACTCAAAAGAAAGCTTGAGATACAAGGAACAAGTTTTATGTTTGATCCAAGTCCATTTGAAACCTTGATCATGAAGAAAAATGGCCTTGAAGATGGCTTGTTCAACCATGAAACTTTCCATAAATGGAAAGTTTCTAAAACCCTAATTTCCCCAAAATGGCAACTTTCAACACTTCTTGATTTTTCATGATTCCATTGATATTTCTTGATCAAATTCCATCCATTGGCCACATTTAACTCGAGGAACATGATCTTGACCTCAAAAAAGTCAGGAGTTGACTTTTTCACTGCAGAGTTGACTTTTCCCCCAAATCTCCTGATTTTCAATTGACTGATCAATTGGAGCTCTTCTGATTAAAATTGATTATCAATATCCCATCCCCAAACACCTTAGGACATATGGAAGACCATGGAAACAAGTTTTTATTCAAGAAAGAAGTTTATCCAGATTAAAAATGAAACCCTAATTTTATGCTTTTTGCCTAGGCATGGTGCAGATGAACTGGGTGACCATTTCGACTCCACAATAACCTCTGAGGTACTCAATAAGCTCATACCTCATGCTTAAACCCATGATAAGACCTCATGAACCCTTTGAAAACCCTCTGATGGTTCTTTGACAATGAGATATGGCACACCTCTCCTCTCTAAGAGCTCTGATAACTTCATGATAATAACACCCACTTGATGATTTATACCAATGCCTTTGCTTGAACTTGAAACCAATAAGGCTCTCCTCTTGGATGGCACACACACACAATCACTTGATCCTCTGTAAGAACAATGTTATGCAGATGCAGGATGCTAAAATGCAATGAAACATAAGCCAAAGATAAGAAAAGGGGTTGGTCAAATTTTGGGGTACAACAATATCACAACAATCAAACACCAACTGCGTCAAACAAACAACAATATCAAAGATCAAAGCAAGCAATGGATCACATATCAACAAGAAACCAAAGATATATATTGTAACATGTAAGATTAAGCAATATCAAAGTTAGATCTAAAAATTACTAACCAACAAAACTAAGAATTGCTTTAGTAAGTGTTGTTAAGCTGTAATGATTAGATCCAAGCAAGAAATCCAAGGATCTATGAAGCTTTAACAAGAAAGTTGAAGATCCAAGCAAGAATCCACAAAAAAGCAAAAGCTCTTCCAAAAGTGATTCCAACAACTTAATTCAAGATCCAAATGAACTGCAAAACCACAATTGGACCAAGGATGATGATGCAATGAAGGTTTAGCTCAAGGATTCACAAATTGCAATGCATAACTTGTGAAGCTTTTGGTTATGGAGCTTTGGTGAAAGGTTGAAGATGAAGGTTGATAATGAAAAAGTGAGAGAGAATTCAGAGCAAATTCTGAAAAATGAGAGTGAATGAGTGCGTATGTGTGAGGTTTGAAGTAAATTTGATTTGATAACCCCTAGGTTAGGATTTGAAATGTGGTTTGGAATATGGATGAGTATGAGGAGTGGAGATTAGGAGATGAATTAGGAATGGTGTGTTTGAAATTTGGAGGAAAATGGTGAAAATAAATCAATTCTAGATCCTCCCAATGATGCACATGTGAAATCAATGGTGGAAAATGATTGGCAATTCTGCAGTGATGAAATTTGAAGCATTTTTGCAAAATGCGCTAGATCCTCCTAAATGTGGTAACCGACTACCACCTTCAAAAACTGCCAATTTTGGTGCCATGTGGAGGGAAACTTGCGTAATCACCTGTTGACTGTTGTCATCTGTTTTGATCCCCATTAAGCCTCTGAAACTTGTCTTTTGATATTGCATCTGTGAAACGCCCAAAATAAACTGTGAACATCCTCTTGCATTCAAAATTACCTGCTGAAGAATATAATCAGGTCCTCGATTGCTTAGAAAAATAAATGTTGAAGCCTCTGATGCTTGTTGTTTAAAAACTATGAATAAAGAAGACCTCGAGCCGTAGAAACACCTTGATCCCATGTCTCGAGAGCCAATGTCATGATATGAAAAAATGAGAAATGAACTAAACATAATCCAGTTACGGTTAAAATAAAAGGGAAAATTTTAGGATGCTACACTAACCACTCTATATGGCATGAGGTGTACCGCTAAATACATCTGCCTCAAACTAGGTCTTCACTTGAGGGCAGGGAATGAGAGCATACCCTAGGTCGGGCATGAACCCATAAACATAAAAAAACAAGATTTGATTTCTAACTTGGGCATTTTAGGCCCAAGGAGGAAGCGATTATGCTAGAGAGTTACACTACCATCTTTGGTCTCCAAGTCTTAGACAAAAGCTACAAAGTTTTTGATCATGTAATGAATATTTTTAGAAGTGTGCCCATAAGTTAGAAACATATGGTCATGAATATTTAGGAGGAATACAATTTGAGTAGTGTTAAACTTGAACAAATTATTTGCTCATTAGATAGTCATGAATTTCAGCTCGGCGTAGATGAACATGTCAAGAAACATATATTCATCTCTCTAAAGGATAAGGGTAAGATGGTCAAATCCAAAGCTCTCGATATGCGAACTTGGAATCTGAAGAAGAAACTCTAGATCATGAAGTTGGCGAAGAACCAAATAATTATGAGGAATTAGCGTTTCTCACTAAAAGAATCCAACATTTCTATACATATGGTCAACATCCATATCTAGCAAAGAGGAATAGAAGGTCTGCTATCGCTATAAGAAGCCTAAACACTTCAAAAGTGACTATCCAAATCTTTAGAAAGAGAAACTAAAAGACAATTTCTACAAAGGAAATAAGAAAAAAAAGGTTTCATGGAAATATGAGATGATCTTAAATAAGAAGATGAAGAAGCAAATATAACATTGATGACAAAAATCTCTAACAAAAATTCATATGCATATAATAAAGTTGAAAAGGACAACGAGTTAAAGTAGAAAAAGACAAATAAATAACACTTACTCTATCATAGTAATGGAAGACGTTGAGTGAAAAGTCATTAGCACATAATTCAGAGTTATAAGAAACAAAAGGTAAAAAGGTATGTTTTATCCATCTTTTAAATATCTCTATTTTTATTAAAATTCGATCTTTCTATAGTCCTCTGAATAGTTAAGCCAAATATATTTTGAAAATTTTAACTCCTTTATAATATGACCCTTTCAGACATCTCTCAAAGGTTGAAGATTTCAACTCTTTGGAACTCTTGATCATTCAAATAATAAAATCTTTTTAGATCATTGATCATGTGGGAAGTAGATTAACTCTTAAATGTGTTTTAGTTAAATCTTATAGACTTTTAATCTTGTGGACTTGTGTTTATTTAAATTTTTTCACAAGTGTATCAAATTTATCTCTCTCTTTCGAAGGTTCCATTTTCATTCCTTTTTGCATTTATTTTTTTGGGCTCAAAACTATTATTTTGTTTATTTTTTGTATTTTGTGAAAAAAAATTTAAAACCCACAATCACTCATTAACACATACTCGCATTTTCCTACACATTCATTCGCTTTAATCTTTCCAAAATTTTGAAAATTCCTTAGAATGATTAAACACCATCTCCTAAAATTGAATCCTCATCAAGTGCTCCAAAGAAACTAAAGTTACCTAAATACGATTTTGCCAAAATTTTGGTGTTCAATCCAAAAACCATTGATACTAATCCAAATAAACTCAAATTTTTTGTTTGAAAATCTCATGGACTTCGATAAATCGGATAATAATGGGTATAATATCAAGAAGGATATGATTGGTGATGTGTGTAAACCCTATTCCAAGACGCTGGAAGGACCTATCTTCGTCAGATTGGTAAAGATATTTTGGTTATTTTAGGTTGTGATCGTTTTCCATTCAAGAATGACATATCTTTCTTTACTAAAACTTCTTATTCATAAGACCAAGTCCACTTGCAGAGATAAAAGTGCAAATTTTATCCCAGAAAAGAATGACAAGTTTTCTTGTGTCAATATTGCATGTCCACACAAAGTTTCTAATGCAGATATCCAATATATTCAAAAGGGTCATTAATCCCTCATAAATTTTGAGGGTATAAAGTAACATTTCATAGATGACATATCTAACCAGTTAGATGCAACCAAACATGGAAAGGATATGTTTTTTCTAGGTAGACAACTTAGTTATCATCTTGTCAGAGATGGACAGAAGATGTCTGACTCAGGGTTTGCCTATAAAAAATAGATACTCCAAGGTAGTCAAAAGGGGGTCTGACCACTAATAAAGCCAAGTTGAGAAACTAAGTTTTTGAGCCTTGTATGGTTAACTCCACTTTCTATTATCGTGCACTTGAGATTTTTGATATGTTGTCATTAGTTTTGTCCATATTCCTGAAAAATATTATGAATGTTTGTTGCATTTATCCTAGTGACTTTGCCAAAATCATGAGATCGTCAATAAAGAAAGTATGTCTTAAAATGATAGTATTTCTTGAAGATATGCAATTAATTCTTATCTTTACCTATTTAGATATCTATCTACTTATAGTTTTGCTTACAATGCAAAAGAGAAGCGGGATGACGGGTGATAGAAGGTCTCCATGTCTCACACCTCTAAAACATAAAATTGAATATATTTTATTAAGTTTTTTTTATGAGCGACGTTAAGCTCACGTTCTAACAGTTAGGGTCGATGCCTATTTGCGGTAGAACAGAAAAGTAATATACTCTTTCTGAAAATGGTTTGACAAACGATCCCGAAGGATGAAAAAGGATTGAAGTTTGTTTGTGAGTTTTAAAGAAATGAATTAATTTGATTTGTCACATTATGCTAAAGTCTATGATATAGAAGCGAGTACGTCGCATATCACCCTCAGACAGAACGTACACTAAACACTCTAGAAAAACAAGGAGAGACCCCTCAATCATCATTTCCCACATACTTAAGGCTAGTGGTGCACAATTTTCATCGCATTTATTAAGTTTTTTGAAGTTGTTTTGAGATGAGAAGAAAAGAAAGATGCACGGAAGGTCTAAAGGGAAACTTGGTCCTAGTATTGTCATGCAAAGTGGCCCTAAGGTCGGGATGCAAAAGGAAAATCTATCATAATGTTAGCATGCAAGATATGGACCTAAGGTTGAGGTTAAAAGGGACTAACCGAATGTTATCATGCATGGATTAAACTCCTAATGTATATCCTACTCTAAGCTTAATCAAA
>OZ012739.1:314513852-314563445 GCA_963859935.3 Lathyrus sativus
CGTGTAAATGTAGGATTTGTGTATCTAGTTTGGGTTACCTTGGGGTTTTGTCCTCCAATATCTTAAGGATTTGGGGGTTTTTGCACAGATATTTGCCTCACAGATTCAGCCGAGTGAAAAGTTTGAAGAATGGTGGGTTCGTTCAAACAAGTAGTGGTAACTGGAGGATTGTGATGAAGATTTGAGGTCGAACATCTTGTGATCGAAATCAGCCGAGCGAAAGGTTTGAAGAACGGTGGTTCGTTCAAACAAGTAGCGGTAACTGGAGGTTTGTTTGAAGTACTTGAGTGTGTGGTGACTATTGTTTCTCTTGTATAAACTTTGCACTTGATAACAAATATCTCAATTCTAGTTTTAGAATTGGGGATAGACGTACCCTAAGCGAGGATGATAAAGGTAATTGTCTAAACAATTTGGTGTTGTTCTCTCTTACTCTATCTCTTTATTTTGCATTGATTACATTTTTTTTGATATAAATTGTTCGATAAATTTCCACTGTTGTGTAGTTTTGAAATTCTGTTTTGAAAATTCATTACAATCACTTGGATTGTAATAGTGAAAAATCCTACAATATCATAATTGAAAATTCAACTTGGGATGTTTTACACACCAAGTGTTCGACGCATTAATCGCACATAAATTACTTGTGAATTTGTCAAGTTGATAGTTACTTTTTATAATTCATTGAAAACTAGTTGATACAAAGTGATCATTATTTGTATTGATTAATTGGCAATGTATCGATTTGTTTTGTCCATTGATTTCTATCCATTTGGCTACACATATCTGATCTTACCAATAACGGTTCGTTTAGACGATTAAAATCCTCGGCCACTTCCAGACATTTGTGTAACAATTTTTTAAAGCGCCGACTCTTATTAAAAATTAGTGATCTATTCAATCCCCCTTCTAGATCATTGTCATCGTCTAACACCCGTAAGTATACCATTTGATAGTCACTTCAAATTGAATTTTGAACAATGTCCTACAAGTGAATAAGACAAAGAAGATGTGAAGAATGTTCCTATGCGTCTATAGTTGGTAGTTTGTTTGATGTATGAAGATGGTATGCACAAGATCATACATTGCTCATACAATTAGTTTTTTAGTCTATTTTTCTCTATTCCTTATAATGATCATTGGAAAGTAGTGAAGTGAGTTGTCAAATATATTAGAGGTACTTCTAAGTGTTCTTATGCTTTTGGAGTGGTGATCCTCTATTAGATGGATACACAAATATAGATATGGATACAATGATATTTGATTTCAAAAAATCTTACTTCTAGATACTTGATAACTTTTACAAGGGAAGCAATATCTTAGAAATCCAGGTTACAAAAATGTGTTGCTTTATCTTATACTGAGGTTAAGTATATTGCAGCAACCTGAAGTGTTTAAAGAACTTTTGTGGATAAAGAAACTCCTACAAGAGTTAGGTGTTGAGAAAGATTAATTTGTGATGTTCAGTGATAATCAGAGTGCAATTCATCTTGGTAAGAACTCGACCTTTCGTTCCAAGTCAAAACACAATGTGGTGTGATAATCATTGGATATGATATGCGTTGGAGACGAGTTGTTTTCACTTGAGAAGATCCATACTAGCAAGAATGGTTCATATATGATGACAAATATTTTACATGTAACAAAGATGATTAATTGCATAAAGAAGTCGACTGTTGTGGAACAGCTCCTTCTCACTTAAGTCGCGAGGAGGAGATTTGTAGGGTGAGCTCACTCTTGAAGTGGAATCCACCATTTATTTAAAAAGGAAGAAAAGGGAAAAAGAATAAAAGAGAAAAAATTATCTGTATTGTTTTTATTTGGGTCAAACTCATATGTCAAGTGGTTAAAGAGATTTTTTAATCCTAAAATAATACAACAAAAAAGCAACTAAATAAGGATTTTAAAGAAGAATAAAAATAGAAATAGAGAAGAGGAAACGACACAACAATCCGTTGTTGCGAGAGAAGGAATAGAAATTTCGCTTTGAATGATAGATGTGGTGTAACAATCTTTATTATTTTGAACTATAAATAGAATATATTGTTCTTACCATTTAGTTAATTTTATTTATATTTATGTTGAGTAACTTTATTTAATTTTAAAGTTGTTTCGATATACCCACATTTTTGTGGAGTGAGTGTTATTTATATTTATGTTTGAAGTGAGTGTGATTTCCATCTTTATTGTTTATTGGTGAAGATTCTTATTCCCTAATGTCACTAGAAAGACTTTGTATAGTCATTATTTATATAATGAAAGGTTTTAATGATTAAGTACCATGATTTTTATTCTCTCAGCTTTGAGCGAAGGTTTTCACGTTAAAATTTTGGTGTTTTTTGCTTATTAGTTTTTGGTTTAATACTCTTTTTAGTTATGTATTTTAACCTCAAAGTTCATTTGGGTACCTTGATTTTAAAAAATCCATATTAACTATTTAACTCTTTAAAATGTAGCATGTTAATCCTTTTTGTCTAATTAGCATTGAATTTAGCGATTGATCTCTAATTTTTTCTGTCGTTAATTATACGAAAATGATACGTTTTGAATAATTAAGAGACTAATATAAATCTTTTAAATATAAAGGATCAAAATAAACTTGAAGTCGACATGTAAAAAAATATTAAGCCTTAACCTCTTTTTTATTATTATTATTATTATTATTATTATTATTATATTGTCGGGAGTTTGGTTGAATATTTTTCCATCATTCAATCATTATATATTATATCTTTTTTATATTAACTTATTTCAAAATTAAATTAAATTATAAATAAACTTCTTTACCAGTTTTTGTTGGGTTATCAAGAGGTTTAAGAATCACATTAAACACTATTAACCTAAAACTTTAAATTATTATGGTTAATGTCCTCTCACTCAAAAAAATATTTGATCTTCACTTTTTATGGCCATGACATGTTATACAAACAAATTGGAAAGATCATGTGTTTCTTTGCACAATTTGGAAAGAGCAACTTAACACATAGCCATGACATTATTGAATGACCACTTATTATTGATCATGATGAAGAAAATATCAAGTTGCTAAAAGTGAATCATTGTTTGGTCCACTTTTATAATAATGCATGATAGGCTATAAATTAAATCAGGTCTAGGAAAGGGTAAAGCTATAAAAACATTTTCATTGAAATTTTATTTTCGTTTCTTTCCCACTCCTCAATAGCTGAGACAGAAAATGTAAAACAAAAAGAAATGTGTACTTATGGCCATGATTAGGTGAACATAATGGAAAAAAATATCCCAAAATCTAGGCTTTTTACACTTAGTATTAAGTAAATAAGTGAATGGAAAAAGTAGCTAAATGTAATAATATTATTAACATTTCTATCATATATTAATAATCACTTTTCGGTTATCAAAAATAATAATAACAATCACTTTTCATCAAGTTTGGTACCACTGAATTTCAAATACTAAATTAATCTTGTCGTTGATCATATCAGCACGTCTTTTCTTTCTTCATCATGTATGATTAATAAATTTTTAAATTAGAATTAGAATTTCTTAATGCATTATAAGACATTTCTAATGTATTATGTGAATTTTAACAAATGTTTTCTGTTTTTAAAGATATATTTTCGGACGTATCTCAGAACAAACTCAACAAAGATAATTCTGAATTATACTTTTTTTTTGTTTAATTTATTCTGGAGATGTAATTCAGAATAATTCCGTAGTTACATCTCCGGAGATACACCAGTATCAGATTCAATAGAAAAGTAATATTTCAAAATGAAATTAACATTCATAACATAAAATAAGCATTTCAATATCTCGGTGGACACGTGCACATCTAGAGAATATCTTCGACCAATCTTTGTAGTGTCGTTTCCAACTCGAGCGAAACTTTTGTTTCGTAACAAAAATACGTATTTCACATAGCCCCTAATATTCGTTTGCGTCTTGAGCTCAAATTTGTTAAACTCAATCTTTCCTCCAGTGTCAATCGACGGTGGACGATACTTGAGCTTCACAATCTTTCGAATGTCTCTGTAAGGTAAGAGATGATGGATTTCGTCTTTGATATCTTCGTGGAAGGTTGGTGAGCTTGAACGTTCGCCTGAGTGTAGAACCGGAGAAGGAGACATTTGCTACATACCAATAAATGTTTATTTGTGACATTTGAGACATTTTAAGTTTGTGTGAAATATAACACTAAAGCACCTAAATTTTATAGAAGCCATAGATCAATTTGGACCACTCATTAACTGACATATTGATTCCGGAGATATATCTATGGAACGACATCCTATTATCTTGTTCAGAAATGCATCTTCGGAACTTGTCCTAAAGCAATTCAAAACAGAACCCTAAAACAGGATATATTTTTCATTGACAAAAACACAAAAGTTGTTATGGGAAAGATAAAAAATGCATAAAGACAAAATATGAACAAAAGGTGAATATATAACACTTCATTTATATTGAGACTATTATATATAATTATTTATCCGATTAAACAAGAAATTAAAACAAATCGAAACATATGTCGCAGGCTAAATCTATAGGTGGTACCCCCTTGGACTTTTGTGCATTTGATTCTTTTTCAATGTTGTTCAATCTCTCGAATTCTTGCATTATTTGCCATAAAATGATTCGTCCAAGTCTCGGCTTTTGTGGTTGAATGAGTCGTCCACTCCGATGATGTAAGTGGTATAGGGCATCCCGATTTCAAGTAAACTCGAACAAAATGACTTGATTTTGAAAGCCACCCAATACACATGATACGATCATTTGGATTTTGGGGGTGGGATGGTGCACAGTGGAAAAAAGGTTCTGAAAAACCGTAGTGTGTTAGGTTAACACACACTCTATCATACACACATGCTATTAGGTGACCCATTTCAGAAAAGCACATCCATTTTGCCTCCGGTGTTGGACCGCTCAAGCACGGAACAAGAGATGCATCTCAATTGGACTTTCAACAGTGTCCGACACACCTCTAAGGCCCAAGTAAAATTTTCCTCTTTTCACACTCAAGAAATGCAAAACCAACATAATATCTCTTCTCAGTTGAGGTAATACCAATCATCTCTAATAATAAAAGTCTATACTTGTTAGTCTTGTAGGTTGAATCAAGTATGAGCACCGTAGGAAATATGTTGAACAACTTTATGGAATCAAGATGAGTTCAATATATATATATATATATATATATATATATATATATATATATATATATATAGTATATATATATATATATATATATATACTATATATATATATATATATATATATATATATATATATATATATATATATATATATATATATATATATATATATATATAACATTAACTTCATCATCGCACGTTCGACACTTAAACACGTAATTGTTATCATCCAGCAGTTTTAAAAGTTGTTGCATCTCAATTCTATATACCCTAAGCACCTTGTTAGTGAGGTACCGAATATTATACATTTGCTTAATAATTAAGGTATTTCTTAGAGTGTTTTGGAGATGCATCTCTGAAATATCTACTGAATTGGTAAATAATTAAGGTCTTCTTTTTAGAATGTTCTGGATATTCATCTCCTGAATAAAAATAACCCAACATGTAGAACACCTCTTAGAATGATCTTACTTAAGTGTGCAAGAGGTGCGTCCGGAGAGATGCATCTCTAAAATCAGGGAGCATTTGTAAAAATTCACATGGTGCATTAGAAACATCTAGAGCGCAATAAAATTCTCATTATTATAGCCTTATCGCGCTTCTTTGTTTTATATTTAACATATGATCCACTAATGTATATAAAACAAAAATATTCACTATTAGCCCATTATCTTTTGTTATAAGAAAATACTAATCCTATCGAAAGAGTTAAAAAAAAGTTACGTAACTAAAAAAGTTTTAAAAATTAATCATATATGATAAACTTATTATTTTGACAATATTTAATCTATGTTTACGAGACTCGTGTCTACTAACATGCAATGTTCTAATTTTTCATTATAAAATATTAGAGTACACTTTAAGAATAAGAATAGGTAGTGTATAACTAGTTAAGTGTAACTAACTATAGAAAGTTAGTTAGATGGAGATAAGTTAGTCAGGTTGTTAATTCTTGTAAGTCTAAGTATATATGATATTCATACACCTTATAATGAATATGAAATCAAATGTATCAACTCATGTTATTCAATCATAAACTTCATATATCTCATGTATGAACTCTTGATTAATATGGTATCAACCTAAGGGACTTAAATTCGGTGCAAGATTCATCATCATCAATTACTCCATATGAGCAGATATAAAGCTTCAAAGAAGTTTCATCAGTACTTCACATAGATTAAGATTTGAGCTTTGCAGAAGTTGTTTAACGTGGATTCTGAGAAGGTTTGTATATAAGTTTGTAGCTGCTTTCAAAAAAGCAACAATGACTGATCTTGATTCATCTCTTTTCAACGTACAACCTACAACAAAATCTTGTCAAGCTCCTACTTCACCGATGGTTTCTTCAAGATCCACAAACATGTTTGCACTAAAACTCTCCATCAAGCTGTAAAAAACTAACTTTCTGTTATGGAATCAACAAGTTAAAGGAGTGATTCTCTCGCACAAACTACACAAAGTGATAGTCAATCCGCATATTCCACAAATGTTCAAAACCAAAACCGATGGATTGGCAAATATCATCTCGGAAAGTTATGAAGCTTGGATCATGCAAGATCAAACTTTGTTTACATGGCTTCTCTCCACGATTTTTGAAGTTGTCTTATCATGCGCTCTCTCCTGCAGGCACACATATGAAGTATGGGATAAAGTACTTAAACATTTTATCTCACAAATGAAGGCACGTGCGCATAAGCTCAAGTCTGAACTCAAGACAAGCAAGAAAGGTAACAGGTTGATATTTGAGTTTGTTCTAAGAATGCGTTGTCATTACTAATTCTCTTATAGCTATTTGTGATCCAATCTCGAAGAGAGAGAGAGAGAGAGAGAGAGAGAGAGAGAGAGAGAGAGAGAGAGAAAGGAGAGAGAGAGGATGAGAGAGAGAGAGAGAGAGAGAGAGAGAGAGAGAGAGAGAGAGAGAGATAGAGAGAGAGATGAGAGAGAGAGAGAGAGAGAGAGAGAGAGAGAGAGGAGCAGAGAGAGAGAGAAGATCAATTGATGCAATTCTGCAAGGCTTGTCTATTGAATATAATCCATTTATCATAATGATATATGGAAAAGGTGAGCCAACTGACATCTATGACATTGAAGCTTTGTTATATGTGCAAGAGGCTCAACTTTATAAGTATACGGCAAGAAACGTGTTGCACCAATTGTCGTACCTCCGCGAAAATAAGGTGCCGGCAAAACAGAAGAGTCGCCACCTTTCGTTATTTATCCACAGAAAGGGAAAGGAAACGATCGGAACAAACCTGACGAAAAGGTATAAGCACAAGGTCATCGCAACCATGTCTGGGTTTGGGAGTCGGTTACGCAAGGGGAAGGTATTAGTATCCCTCACGTCCATCGTACTCGATGGGGATCCAAACTTGTATGTGTTTATCTGACGGGTTGGTTTATCCATCTATGCTAAAAGTCTGGTCTGAAAAGAAAAGAAAATGACTCGGAAGAACACAACAGTTCTATGCCTACGTATTCCCGTATGGAACGAGAAATCAGAGTCAACGTAGTTCGCCTAACTACGGGTTAAAGGGGGGAGGTTGCTCGCCGAGATATCGCATCTCGTGCCTACGTACTTTCACACCGGCGTGAAAGATCAGAGCAAACGTAGTTTGGGATAACAAGAGACACAGGTTTGTCTTTTTTTATCCGAGTAGGGTTAACAGACGGTTCCAGCAGTTGGTGTATGCAGCTCGCTCGGCGGGAGACTTAGGCGTTTACCGTTTGCGGTAGAACCTGGAGTTAACAAAACTCTCCTTATGAAAATGGTTCCAAGGATTTAAAGGTCCCAGAGGACAAAAAGATGTTTGATCTTTGTTTTGATGTTTTTTAGAAAGAAGTATCTTTTATGGATGTTTGCAACTAATATCGCACTAGAGACTATGACCTGAGAGTGAATGCGTCGCATGTCACCCAAAGGGTGCCATACTAAACATCCAAGTTGTTGAAAAAAAAACTCTCCAACAACCCTTTCTCAAGTAGCTTAAGGCTCGTAGCGTACGACATCAATTAACCTTTATTACTGTATTTTGATTTGTTTGAAGATGAGAAGAGAAAAGACGCGCTAAAGGGGAATAATCCAATCCTAAAGTTGTCATGCAAGGTTGATCCTATGATTGAGGTTAGGAGGGATCTACCTAATGTTATCATGCATGGTTAGAACCCTAATGTCTGTCATAACTTCTCTTGAACAAGAGAAGCTAGAGTTCCTAGGGGAACATGGCAAAGGAAAGCAACAACAAAAGAAATAACTGTAAAGAAATGATTGTAAGTCAAATGCATGCAATGCAACAATACAAGCAGAAGGAGTCAAAATCAACTTCTAGAGCAAGCAAGCCATAGGCAACACAAAACACAGGCAAGGGAGACAAACTCAACCTTCAGCCAACAAGTAAAGCTAAACAATAACAGTCAAGTAAAGGGAGACAGGCTCAACCTCTAATGCAGACAAGAAAGGGGAGAAACTCAACCTTTAGGATGCTCTTAGGCCTAAATCAACTATATGAAAGCCTAGTATAATGCAACACACCAAACAGTCACACAAGTACAACAAAGTAATCATAAAGTACAGCAGACCAAACAGCAGACAAACAGCTCAACAGCAAATCAGCCTAACAGCAAAACAAATCCACAGTCTGTACTCAACTTCAAGTCTAAGCCATCTTCAAGATAAGGAAATGAAAGCTCGATCTTCAAGCTTCAACAAGCTCCAACAAAATAAGGAAATGAAAGCTCGATCTTCAAGCTTCAACAAGCTCCAACAAAAGATAAGAGAGTTAACATCAAGATTATTGCATGATGATGGGAAGCATGATGGAAACCAAAGGAATCCATCATGGCACTCAACCATAATCTGAGATAGGCATCCTCAAAGGTTCTACCTCTTGTGATATGTCACACATCCTTCCAAAGGAAGGATGAGGCTTCCACATAGGGACCTTGAATCATAGGATGGGAATGGAAAGCAATCAAGACAATCCATGTTTATTTGAAGAAAGAGAAATCAAAACTAAAGCTCTTCCTAAACCCTAATTGATTAAGCTACAAGAAAGCTATCAAAAGGAGGTCTAAACACCAAAACCAAACACCATAATCAAGCAAACAGAAGCCTCTATATGTCTAAAGCACTATCCAAGAGGAATGGAAAATTTATCTTATGGTATGGGCCACCATTGAGGTCATTCTAAAGGAAAAGGTCTTGTTAGAAGCATATTAAAACTAGCCTAAGTTTTAAATCTATTTAAAATACCAAAAATACTTCTAAAATCCTATAAAAATTTCTAAGGGAACCTACATGTGTTAGGCATCTATAGTAGGAAGACCAGGGACTAAAACTAAAGGGAAAGCCACTAAAGAATTCCTAAATCACCAAGTGTCAAATGGAAACCCTAAAATGGAAGGTCATGGGAACCTAATTCAAAACCAGTCCTAAAGTTATCTAAAAATTGTGAAATAAATCCTAAGGGATCATGCATCTCTATACTAACAGCCAGCCAAAAATCTCACTCAAATTCAATACCAATTGATCATACAAAAATCAGCAAAAACATGAGGAATTATGCCAAAATTAAAGAATTAAAGAAAAATGCAAAAAATCATATTAAATTGAAAATTGCATGAAAATAAAATCTAAAAGCACCAGAAAATCAGAAATAAAATCCAGAGCATGCACATATTTTTATTGTATTTTTCTGACCAATAATGAAATTATTATGAATTAAAAATGGAGAAAATAATTAAAATAAATCAAAAAAGAATAAAGGCAAAATATCCTTCTTGGTCCCTTAACTATACCTCGGGGTTTATTTTGGTCCCTTAACTTTAAAAAGTTCCATATTGGTCCCTTAACTATTCAAATGTTCCATATTAGTCCTTTTTGACCTATTAGCGACGAATTTAGCGACGGTTTTTTGATTTTTTTTCCGTCCCTAATAGGTCAAAAAGGACTAATATGGAACGTTTGAAGAGTTAAGGGACCAATATGGAACTTTTTAAAGTTAAGGGACCAAAATGAACCCCGAGGTATAGTTAAGGGACCAAGAAGGATATTTTGCCAAGAATAAAAGAAATATAAAAGCTGAGAAATAAAGGGGACGGTTAGATCTGGAGACTTGGTCAAGGCATCCAATGGCTCAGGGCTTGCCAGCGCATAAATGAAGCGTTGTGTTTCACTTGGTCAAAGTTCAATTCTGAGATTAAGTCACGAGCGTTGGATTGGGAGACTAAGTCCATCATTCAAGCAGATCCAATGGCTGGAGGTTATCTTCTTCATTTGAACTGGAATTGGAGGGAAGTTCTCAGACGGTGGTCCGGTGGCTGCGCCACCGTCTTCTCCGGTGAGCTCCAAAGTTGCAGGTTATAGAAACATCACCAAAATGAACAAAACTTATACCGTTCTTCCTATTTTTTTCCTCCTGAATCCAAATATGG
The DNA here is from genome assembly GCA_963859935.3 of Lathyrus sativus. NCBI lineage: Eukaryota > Viridiplantae > Streptophyta > Magnoliopsida > Fabales > Fabaceae > Lathyrus > Lathyrus sativus. Next base: position 314,524,421 of record OZ012739.1, read on the forward strand.
CATCAGCTTCTCCTAATTCCTCCTAGATTTCAAAACCCGATCAAGAATCCAAAATATGTCCTCTGATCAAACATCACCAAATCTCCAATTAAAGCCACAGACTTAATCTACATCTCACCAGGATCATCAAGACCTATTCCAACCGTGCTAAAACTCCAGAATCAGGCCTAAAGCTTAACCACAGATCAAATCAAGCTAGATCATCCTAAAACTAGAGGAATTGTGAAAGTTACCAACCTGAGTTGTAGCTTCAAATTGAGGCAGTTCCACTGTGATTCTTGCTTCCAAATGATGCAGAACCGTTCCTTGATGAAGGATAAAGTTGTTAGAAACTTCAATTTGCCTTGAATTACTCTCAAAATCCAAACACGATTTGCACTTTTACTTTTGAAATTCTCACTGCAATCTTTGGCTCCAACTGCAAATGATCACCAACCTTGATCCTAACTTCTTTCTGAACTTATATAGAGTGGATTGGAAGATTCTAGAGGCCCATGGAAAGCCCAAACAGAGATATCCAAATTTCAACTTTTGCTTGAAAGTTCAATCATGGTGTACACGAATATGACTCAATTTCTTCTCCAAGAAGCTCCAAATAGCTTGCACATGACCTATGGAACATGAATGGACAGGATTGAATCCTTACTTTCATCCTATGGTGGATCTTGGAAGTGTAACTTCACCATGAAGTAACAACTTGAAACACCATGAATTATGCCTCATATTGACTTTCTAATATTGCCATTGTGTTCAAAATGATATTTCTGATCAAAATGAGTACCCATTTGCATTTGTTTGAGCTCTCATGATTAAATTTGAATTGTTTCACTTAAATGCCTTTAAATTCCCCTTTTGTCAAATTTTTCAAACCAAGTCTTTCCCTAAACCAAATCAAAGCCTCATGGATGCATGGTTGAAGTTAAAATCCCATTTGAGCAAGTTTTGTGTTGGACAAAACTTCATTTGAAGTGTGCAAGATAGAGAAAATGACCTATAATGCCAAATGACCTATAATCTCACTTTCCCAAAATACCCCTGACTTGTAAACCTCATAACTTGAGTTCTATAAATCAGATGGAAGACTTCTAGTACAATTTGGAAATCTAAGATCAAGACCTATAACTTTCAGTTTGGCCAAAAGTTGAGGATAAACATCCTTCTAGGTCAAAAGTTCCTTGGAAGTTGGTTGACTTTTGCAGACAAATTTCACATTCATCTGATGAATTGTAACTTGTCTGGATCATAACTTGAGTTCTATAAATCCAATCAAGGACTTTTAGTACTCAAATAAAAGCTAAGAACATGATCTACAAGTTCCATGTTGGCCAAAAGTAGACATGAAACTTGTATCTTGAGATAAGTGGTCTTGAAGTCAGGCACTAAATAGGGGATTTTACCCTGAGAACCCTGGTTTAGTAACTCCTCACACTTTGAATTCTTCTTCGATTTATCTTGGAATAACATCTCAAATGCCTCAACACGACATCCCATGATCACCATGACTTAGAATTGAGTCTTAACCCCTTTAATTGTATAGTTGATTTAAGGTCACCCAGATGAAAACCCTAATTGCAGCACCTTCAACTGTGGCTCTTCATACTTAGCATAATGACTTGACTGAGCTCCACCATGACTCTCAAGGCACTCCATGAGCCTTATCCACATATCCTATCCATGATCAAGGCTTCACAACCCCATGATGGTCTTCAATTGGCTCCCAAATTAGGAGATGAACCACATACAAGCATCCCAAACTTCTCAAGAACACAAACCATTTCCTGATGACTTTGGTGACCTCTCAAACTTGCACAAAACCTCTAGATAGGCTCCTCTTTATATATATCACACTTGATCCCCTACATAAATGCTAATGCAATGCTTATGATAATGCTAGAACAATGGTATGCTAATGCAATGAAACATAAACCAAGTAAGAAAAGGTTAGGCAAATTTTTGGGGTGCAACACCAATTGCCACAACTAATATAGCTCAAGCTTCAATTAAATCTTGGAAAATTGGCTTTAACTCTGGCATAAATCATGCCTTTAAAGGTAGAGGTAAAGCAGATTGTGGAAGGGGTCGTGGAAGGCAACATTATACCCCTGGTAACAGGACAACCTTCCAATTATGTAACAGTTATGGCCACTCAGTCATAGAATGTTGGCATCGATTTGATGAGACATTTGATCCATCATTAACTAAATCTCAAATTTTGACATCAAATGATTTAGAAATTCCATCAGCAAATTAGAAATCTCAAGGCTCAATATCTACTCAGGCAACGCTTGCTTAGCTCATCAGGAGCAACTTCACATTTCTCGGGATCTTGAAGCTCAATCCTAGTTTGTGGACTCAGGTGTATCACATTGCATAACCCCTCACTGAATCTATTGTGCATATGCAATTATCATGTAATAGACCTAAACATGTAATAGTTGGTAGTGGATATAGATCGGTAGTTCAATCTATTGTTAATACTACTATCAAGTCAGAATGCATGTCAAATTCACAGTTAGACTTAAACCATTTACTGCATGTGCCTTAAGCAACTAGAAACCTAATTTATGTTTCAAAATTTTCTAAAGATAACAATGCATATTCTGAATATCATGCTGACAGGTACTATGTGAAATCACAGCCATCTAAGTTGATTCTTCTTGAATGCTCTCTTGATGGTAGTGGATTGTACTACTTCAACAATCTCACTTCTGCAGTTTCAAAATAACAACTTTCTTCCCAAGTTACATAAAGAATCCTCTTTTATTCATAACACTATTGCACTAGTTTGTAATTCCAATAAAGCCTCATTATGGCATGCTATACTAGGACATGCAAACTCTAAGGCTCTTCTTAATTTTTTCAATTTTGTAAGATACAATGCAAAAATAAAGACCTAGTACATTTTTGTAACTCTTGTTGCCTTGGTAAATCCAATAGGACACATACTCCTTTATTCAATACTACATATACTCATGCTTTTGATGTTGTTCATATTGATTTATAGAGCCCTTATCCTCATCCTTCAAGTAATGGATACACTTATTACATAACTTATATGATGCTTTTACTAAGTATACTTTGTTATATATACTAAAGAGTAAAAGTGATGTTGTCAATGCCTTCAAGTTGTTCCAAAAGTTTTTCTCAATACAATTTAACACAACTATCAAGGTTGTGCAATCATACTTTGGAGGAGAACTCATGTCATTCACCAACTTTCTCAAGAAACTTGGTATTGTTCATAGACTTGCATGCCTACACACTTCACATCATAATGGAAATGTAGAAAGAAAACACATGAAAATAGTGCGAATGGTCCTTACTCTTCTTGCGCATGATGACATGCCAATCTCATATTAGGATCATAGTTTCACCATAACAGTGTACCTAATCAACCGACCAACGGAAATTTATTTACCAAAGTTCATTCACATTTTACTGCCTTGTATAACAAGAAACCTGATTATATGACACTAAAGGTATTTGGCTTCTCTTGCTTTACACTGCTCAGGCCATAAATCAATATAAACTTCTGTTTCTGAGCAAACAATGTGTATATCTATGTGAGATATTGGGTCGAACTCTAGTATGTTTTCGGAGTAATGCGTGTTGCAGTCGAAGTTTGTTCTAACATGCATTAGTCAATATTGCTAAATTTGTTAGCATGTTGAATTGGGCCTTGCTTGTAAGCCCAATTGTTTAAGTTAGCTTGTATCCTAAGTTAGCTTGTAATGGATAATTGTTAAAAAGCCCATTAGGTTAGTGTGTTATTTTTTTCTTATAAATAGCATGCTAGTCTCTCGTCTTGTATAAAGAAAAATAGGAAGATAAAATCCTAATTCAAGAGAGAGAGAGAGAGAGAGAGAGAGGTTATTTATTATTCTTGTATACTTGTAATCTTGTTTGATAGAGAAAGGAATCATTCGAAATTATGCTTATCTCAAGAGGCATACCTATGAGAGATTCTCGAAAAGTATGGTATGTCGAATTCAAAGCATGTTGTGACTCCAAAAAACCCTCAATTCATGCTGAGTATAGATCAGTGTCCCAACACTAATGTCGAAAGAACTTATATGAATAACATTCCATATGCTAATATAGTGGGTTCTTTTATGTATGTTATGGTATGTACTAGACCCGACATAGCATATGCAGTAAGTCCTATAAACAGGTACATGGCGAATCCTAGAAAGGCTCACTGGCAAGCATTGAAGTGGATTCTAAGGTACATAAATGAGTCTCTAAATAGATTCCTAATTTATGGTGGAGCTTTTGGTGAAGATAGTAAAACAGCAATTAAAGGATATGTCTGATTATGCAGGTTGTATGGATTCTAGAAATTCTATTTTTGGATATGTGTTCACTATGTTTGGGATAACAATTAGTTGGAAAGCAACACTTCAGAAGTTTGTTGCCTTATCTAACACTAAAGCGGAATATATCTCCCTAACTGAAGTTGTGAAAGAAACATTAATGCTTGAAGGTTTTGCAAAAGAGCTAGAAATTCAAGGTCGAGTTATCACTGTTAAATTTGATAGTCAAAGTGTAATACACTTGTCGAAGAACTCATCCTATTATGAGCGAACCAAGCACATTGATGTGAGGCTGCATTTCATCAGAGGGGTAATCGAGCATGGAGAAGTTCAAGTGCTGAAGGTTTCGACAAATCATAATGCTACTGATATGGTCACCAAGATGTTGCCCAGTTGCAAGTTTTTCAACTGTATGCAGTTAATAAAGCTGCATGAAGAAATCTAGTTTCTTGATGTTATAGAGTTAGATCCAAGGTGGAGATTTATGAGATATTGGATCGAACTCTAATATGTTGGAGTAACGCATGTTGTAGTCGAAGTTTGTTCTAACATGCATTATTCAATATTACTAGGTTTGTTAGCATGTTGAATTGGGTCTTGCTTGTAAGCCCAATTGTTTAAGTTAGTCTGTACCCTAAGTTAGCTTGTAATGGGTAATTGTTAAAAAGCCCATTAGGTTAGTGTGCTATTTTTTCTTATAAATAGCATGCTAGTCTTTCATCTTGTATAAGGAAAAATAGGAAGATAAAATCCTAATTCAATAGAGAGAGAGGTTATTTATTATTCTTGTATACTTGTAATCTTGTTTGATAGAGAAAGGAAACAATAACAGTTTATAACCAATCCTTGTTGTTTCTTCTTGTTTCTTCTTGCTTGTTTTCTTTGTTAGCCCTAACCCTTATGTGTTTCTTAAATATAAAGAAACTGTTTATATTTTGTTTCAAGGCATTCTATTCACAACAATCTATGAGTGTCTCCAACTCACAAAGGCCACAAATTCCTTAGTGTTGAAGGAAGGATCTTCATTTCTAAATATGTTAGGTTCAATGGAGCAAAGTATCCCTTCCATAAACTCTTTTCTAGGATACTTGATCACAATCTCAAAGGTAATATTTATGGTAATAACAATGTTTCACTCATATTACCTAACTCAAATTCCACATCTATGTCTCATATTGCTGCTAAATCTAAACCTTACCTGAATAGCCTCCCTATTAAATCTCATGTTATGGACATACCTAACTCTATTACTCCAAATCAACCATCACCCTCTCAAAATATTTCTAAAACGCACTCCAATGATCCTTCTCATGTATCTAATTATTTTCAGTCACATTTCTTAGGGCCTTTATCAGACATTGACTCTAGTCCTTTCCCATCTGAGCCTAATTTACCTAAGCCACCTACTATTCACAATCCATCAAACTAAATCTGATTCACACACAATAACACGAACCAAATCCAATTCTAAACAACCATCATATGATTACTAGAGCCAAAACTAGAAAAACCAAACCCAAAGTATTTTTAGTACATACTGAAACCTCATAGAACCAAACAAGCCCTAGTGAATTCTGATTGGTTCCAAGCTATAAAGACTGAATATGATTCCTTATTACATAATGACATGTGGACTTTAACCTCACTTCCACCTCATATTAAACATATAGGGTGCAATTGAGTGTTCAAAGTAAAAGAAAATCCATATGGAAGTGTTAATAAATATAAACCAAGATTTGTAGCTAGGAGATTTCATCAACAATAAGGCTTTAACTTCCATTAAACATTCTCACCTATAGTCACACCAACTACTATTAGAATTATATTGACGTTAGCCATAAATTTCAAGTGGGAACTCCAACAAATTGATATCAATGATGCTTTTCTCAATGGAGATATACAGGAAGAAATGTGCATGAATCAACCACCTGGCTTTGCAGATCCTGACACCACCCTTGTCTGCGAACTAAACAAGGTGACTTATGGATTAAAGTCAGCTCCAAGGGTTTGGTATGATAAACTTCATCAAGCTCTAATCCAATTTGGCGTTGTCTCCACAAAAATGTGACCATTCACTTTTAGTGTAAAACCATCAAGGAGTTACCTTATATGCTTTAGTCTATGTTGATTATATCCTTAAAATTGGCACTACTTTTGCACTACTTCATGATCTTATCACCGAGATACATGTCAAATTTGCACTTAAACAACTTAGGATACCAAATAGTTTTTAGGTATTGAGGTGAATTATCATAGAAATTGCTCGATCTTACTCTCACAATCCAAATACATTAAGTATCTCTTGAGTACAGTAAACACGACTGATGCAAATGGTGTCACAAATCTCCATTCATTGCAAACTAAGCAAACATGGCTCAAATATCTTCTTTGATCCAGCAATGTACACATTCCATTGTAGGAGCCCTACAATATGTCACTCTAACTCGATCTGACATTGCATTCAGTGTTAACAAGGTTTTTCAATTCATGTCCTCACCACTCGAGTCACATTGGAGTCATGTTAAACAAATTATCAGACATCTCAGTGGCACCATCACTTGTGGTATGCTCTTCTCACCAATAAATCCTCTCACTCATTTGTCCCAAAGAGCCTATAGCGACTCTTACTGGGAAAGTGACTCAGATGATCGAAGATCAACGTCTGATGCCTGCATTATCTTGATCAACTTCATCTCTCTCATGCATGAACTCTTAACTAGTATAAAATAAATTATATAAATAAACTTAGATATAAATTTAAAATTATATATTATTAAGAATATTATAGTATTTTAGGCAGGAAAATGATTATTGGTTAGGAGATATGTTTGTCGTCCCCATCTTTGAAGTTTCTCCAAAAAGACTTTATTCCCCAACATCGCAAAATTCTCTGTATGCAATTTAATATCTCTAGAATACATGATCATTGAATTCTTCTATGGTCCTTTCAAAAACCCATTTGCTCAAAAGGTTCAGTCAAATATGATATATTTTAGAAACACAAGATTAATCTATATACAATTAGGGGATTTCTTATCCAAGCCTATGAGGTGGAAAAACACCCTATGAAAATCGAAATTTCCCCTCGGATTACAGAGATATATCTCCAGACACACCTTATGCATCACTAAATAACGCATCAAATGAATGCCACCCCATTTTAAAATAAACTTTTGGTTTGGAGATGCATTTCTGAACATATCAATTCAATTTATTGTTTATTGTGCATTCAGTGAAGTTTCCAGACATGCATTTCTGGAGTTTTGAAGCGGAAAATTGAAAACATGTCACCTTTGCATGTCAGTCATTTCCGGAGATGCATTTCTAAAAATATCGAATGTGATTTTGATGAATTAGCCACTTGCATGATCATTTCCATTCCCATTTTTTCTAAAAACCCTTTTCAAAAATATACTTACAACTTTGAAACGTAAAAGACCCAGAAATATCGCAAATATCAGGCAAGTGTACATTATTCGGTACCAAAATAGAAAGGTGGTTATGGGGGATATAATTGAAATGCAAAAAAATATTAAAATTGTTGGATGATAACAATTATGTATCTAGGTATCGAAAGTGAAAGGATGGAGTAGCCATTAGAGATATATTTTGGACTCATTATGATTCCGTCAAGTTGTTCAACATGTTTCTTACTATTCCCATCATTGATTCAAGGTATAAAACCAAAAAGTACAGGCTTCCACTATTCTAAATTGTTGGTGTTAGCTCTACTGATAGGACTTATTTTATCAGGTTTGCATTTCTAGAGAGGGAAAAGGAAGAGAATGTTACCTGGGCTTTAGATTTGTGACAAACAATGTTGTAGGAGCAAGAAGACATACTGAAAGTAATTGTTACCAACCGCAATACCGATTTGATGAATTAGGTTGCAAAGGTTTTTCCTAATTCTTATGCATTACTTTGTAGGTATCACGTGACCAAGAATAAGAGAAGTCAGGTTAAACTCGAGGTAGGGACGAAACAAATAAAGATCGAAGATGGAAAAATGGTCAAGGCGAGCGTGATAGTGGAAAAAATAATGGATGCATGGAATGTTATAATGAATTCTTCTACAAAAGAGTTATATGTCGATGTTGTTATACATCTCAGGAAGGTGTGTGAAAAATATCCAGATTTGTTGGTATATGTTGAAAATATAATATTGAACCAATTGAAGAAGAAGATTGTTTATACTTGGATTGATCAGGTTAGACACCTTGGAAATACAACAAATCGAGTTGATTCTGCCCATGCTACACTGAAGAATTGGTTGAGAAGTAGCAAGGGTTATTTATGTAGAGATTGGGACTTTGTGAACTATATGGTCCAAAGTCAACATAATGAGATACAAACATCATTTGGTTGTAGCATCACAGTGTTCGAACACAAATTCAAAGACAACAATCTTTATTTAAAGTTGGTCGGCAACATATCTCGAGCAAGTCTGACTTATATTTTTCACAATCAAACGAGTTGATAATATAGATTTTTATATCTCAAAGTTTGGTTGCACACTTATGAGAACCTATGTTATCCCGTGTTCTTGTCTTATATCTAAGAAGGTGAAACTTCATAGCCCAATAGGAATAGATGAAGTTTGCACTCACTGGAAAAGGCTCATGTCTGATGATGATGTTGTCATAAATGACGGTAAATCGAATATCTCTATCTTGACCGAATGGGAACTGACGCAAGAGATATTTTTGAAAGTCGAAGACAATATGAAACTCAACATTAAAGGGAAATTGAAGATTTCTTATCCAGAAATCACTAACTTGAAACCACTCTCTCAACCGGTAAAAAAAAGGTGCTCTTTAGAAGCTCAAACCTACACTGAGTGACAATTCAACGATGCAGTCTCCTTCATATTTTGAATATATTGACAAAAAATTTCCAGATTCATCAACTCTAAAATCTCAAAAAAAAATGTTTTCAAAGGAGCTCGCATTAGCAAACCACCTCATCCGCCTCCACCAAAAATTCCATTCATTGAAGAGATGTCAGTTGTTATGCCCAAATACATTGGACGAATCGCCAATGTTGAGGATGACAATAACTGTGGTTTTCGATATGTTTTTTCTTTTCTCAGCAAAGGAGAAGATGATCACAATATATTTTTTCTTTGCTTAGGAAAGGAGAAGAGGATCACAAACTTGTCCATCATTAACTTAACTAAGAGTCAAGGGGAAATAAGAATCACCCACACGACGATATGGAAGAAAAAAAATTTGATGCAATTTATGAGTCTCGTATTCCTTGCATTAGTGGACCGACATCGGAGGATAAATCGATGTGCTTCCCTGAAATGGGTCATCTCATAGATAATGCGTATGATATAATGTATATTGATATTACAAGATACAATTTCTTAGAAATATTTTTCCATTATGCATTGTCTCACCTCAAAATCCAAATGATCATATTATGTGTATTAGGTGGCTTTCAAAAATGTGGCACTTTGTTCCAGTTTATTTAAAATCGAATGCTCTGTACCACTTGTTAGTTCCATGGTTCTATGATTGTCCATCGTTCTATGATTGGCTAAATTTTGGTAAAACATGATCCAACACTAATGTTAAGCAGGATATTATAACATCTCCATCTGTTGTGGTGACAGAACTGTTGTGGAGTGTTTTAATGTGAATGTCATGTTGAATGTCGTGACGTCCATCTGTTGTCATGACATAACTGCTGCCATGTGTTTTTAAGCACAATGTCATGACCAATGTCATGATATCATTGTCTGATACAGCATGAGCTGTGGTAACAGAACTGCTGTCATGTATATCATTATCAATGTCATGACATCGTTGTCTGGTGCAGCAGGAGCTAGCAGGGGCAGATGACAGAATAGTTGTCATGTGTTTTAAACAGGATGTCATTACCAATGTCATGACATTACTGTCTGGTGCAGCAGGAGCTAGCTGGAGCTGATGACAGAACTGTTGTCATGGATGTCATACTGAATGTCATGACATCAATGTCTAGTATGGCAGGGGCTGCTATGTTATATCTCTTGACAAAAGTGTTTTGGTCCTGTTGGATATTCCTCATCAGTATGTATAGGCCAAAAAGATTCATTAGGAACAAAGTGCAGATTTAATTAGTGTTCATAAAAAGGATCTTTGAGACTTTTTAGGAAACTATAATATGCTTGTTTCTACTGTCATGAAGAATATTCTGCAGAAGTGTTCAGCAGGGCAAGTTGGAAAGCTGAGAGTAAGTGAAGCTGAATGTCATGACTGAATGTCATAACATTGATCATATGACATCAGGCGTGCAGGGTTTGTTTTTCTGTTTTGATACCTGACATATCTCAGGCTAAATTTCAGGAAACATGGTATGGCTTCTTAGTTATCTCAGGTCAAGGTTGGACATAACATGAATCAGCTGTGACCTAATTTGACAGCACCTTGAATTGTGGAAATTAGTGTTACTTTGTTAAACCTAATGTTTGTTACTTGTGACCAGCCCAAGCCCAGTCTGCACTACTATTTAAGGAGGAGCAGAAGCAAAGGAAATCAGGCACTCACATCAAGAACAACTTGAGTGTAAAATAAAGGTCTAGGGTTTGAGAGTCCCTTGTGTGTAAGTCACCCTTTGTATCATTTGATACATTGTGGTAGACATATTTGTGAGCGAAGAGGTTTGCTCTTCACATGTGTCTAGGAGTCTTAGGATTCCTTGTGTGTCAAGCAATTGTATGCTGAATAATTGCTTTGGTTATTGTGTATGAACTGTTGTGTTCATTGTGTCACTCAAAGCTTTTAACCAAGAGTGTGTCTCACTTGATCAAAGTTGTGAAGCAAGATCATGGTGTGTTTTTGGAGTGTATCTCCATAACTATTTTGTAATTATGTATTGATATCACTGTGGTGTGATTGAGGGGGAGTGAGTAGGCATACTCAGGTCTAGAGTGTCTCTAGGTTGAAGTGTCATTGGGTAGGTTTTAAGTGAGGAGTGTAAACTGGAGGTTTAACTCTGAATTAATTTTGCTGATAGTCAATTTCCTCCTTGGCTTGGTAGCCCCCAGATATAGGTGATGTTGCACTGAACTGGGTTAATAATTACTGGTGTTATTTATCTTTCTGCATTTACAATTCTGCACAATTTAAATGGTTAGATAAATAGTTCTGTCAAGTCTGTAGATGTTACAACAGACGCCATGACGTTGGTCATGACATTGGTACAATTTAAAGAAATTTAAATTGTTCATGGTCTGTCCTCGTCCTTGTTAAGCAGAGATCAATGTTTTTGGGACATATGAGATCTACATACCAGAATTTCAATTGGTATCAGAGCAGCCATCCTGTCTGTTCTAGATGAGATCTTGGGAGTATTTTCTGGTGGTCTAAACAAGGAGAAGTGGTAGCTGATTTGCTGATCTCGCTAAATGGTTGAGCTACTGCTTATAAGGAGAATTGTCTGTTCACTCCTGCTGATGAAGGATACTGTGTATCTGTTGCTGTGCCCTCTGATATAGAAGCCCCAATGACCTGTTGAATGCTCTGACAGCTTGTGTAGGGCTTGCTGAAGATGTTTTTTTGATGGTTCCGCTGCATATGTTTCTGATGGAAGAACTCTGATATCAACAATTATAAATGCTCTAGTCATTCCAACGTCGAGAGTAATGGTATGAAAAGAGCTGGTTGTTGATATATGTCATTGCTGGCTTCATACTTGGATGATTGGCTTTATCATGTACCTTGAAGTCAATTTGAAGAGAAGAGATCTTTCAGAAAGATAGTCTGTTTCACATGTTGTAAATGGAGTTCTGAAGATCTCCGGTGCTGACATATGGTATAATGGGAGGTGACTTGTTCATGCTTTGCAAGAGGAAGTCATATGCAGGTTGAGTCAAGGGTGTCAGCCTTGATGTTTCAGCCTTGGTATTTCTGAAGTTGTGTGGATTTAAGATCAATTGCTATTTGTGGACTACATACGTATTTAATTGATTATCCATGAAGCTAATAGAAGGATCTGTTATAAGGATTTAAGATTCATTGCTATTTGAGATATTCTCAAATATTTAAAGGATTATCCTTGGTTGATGATCAAGTTGTCTCATCAGTTGTTGCTCAAGCAGAAGGCCCCTGAGTTTTTTGATCTACTTCAAGAATCTGATGTTCAACCAAATTTTGAGACATTCCAGCAGCAGAGATTGTGTAGAATTCAGTTGATTCAAGGAGTGCATCACTATATCAAAGGAGATAGAGCTGATACTCTTGGTACCATACACATGTGAGGTAAGATCTACCTCTATTCTAGTAAGGTTCTTGGCAAGAAACTAAGACTAGAATGGAGTGCTGATGGAGGTAAAGATGAAGACATTCTTCTTGGAGTGCAGCAGTATATGATCTGTATTTAGAAAGTTTCCCGGCAAGAAACTGGTCAAGAAGATGGTGTTGGTAGCTCTACTTGGGTCAGTTTATTTCTGATCTAAGTGCACAGGAGCATGAGATCTTGCTCAGCTTGGAGGTCAAGGATAAGTGGCAGTTATCTCTGATTTTCTGAAGAAATCTCTACTTAAGGAAAGCGGGATTCCTTTTGTAAAGATTTTTTTCCTCTCTGAAGAATCAAGCTTTGGCATGATTGGTTTCTCTAAAGAAGAGTTCCTGAAGCAAATGCAGTTCAAGATATCTGTTAAAGCAGAATAAAGGGTGTATAGTCTCTATGAACATGGAACTCTTGTTCTGATAGAGTGATAAGGCTATTCTAAGTGGCAGAATGAAAGCCTGAACTCTCCAGCAGGATGTCTCATCCGATGTTGTGATATCAATCAAACTTCAGGGCCTAAATTGATGTTTGGCACATCATTGTAGGATAGGAAGTTAAAGATTGCTTAGACTTTCTAGGGCTCTGAAAGATGCTGAGTAACCAAACAGTGGCAGTTGATTATTTAAGCAGTGTGCTTTTAAAAATTACTCTTGTGCAGAAGGGTAGTTGTTTAAAGACCAAAGGAGGTTCTGGTTCTGTTCATACATTGGAGCTTGTGGTAGAAGCCCTAATTTGCTTATGGAAAATTACCTTCATTTAGAGATGTATTTGATCAAGCTGGTGGAGTTGTGCTATCTGAAGATCCTCAGATTGGATTACTGCTCAGATAGTAAGTCCAAGTGGTTAATGTATGATGTCTGTCAGAACATCACTTTGTTTGCTGGACTTGAAGATCTGGTGATTCACAGTCTGACTAAGAAGTACTCTATCTTGTCATACGGGAGAATGATGAGGTAAAAGGACTGTCTTGGAGTATGATGTGAGAGTATTGTACAAGACTGGAGTGGCTCAGTGCATGAAAATCTGGACTCATGAGTGAATATTCACAAGTTAAACCAGAAATGTTCTTACTTAACATATGGGAGAATGATGAGGAAAGAATGTCTTGGATTATGAGGTGTTTATCTTGTTTAGGCCAGAAGTCCTGTGGAGAAGTGGGTTCTTCTATTGCAGAAAGACGTGGAGCTGTTTGGTACCTTCTCATTGTATGAGCATGAGGTTGATCTTGAGATATATTGTGGTGAGCTTGGAGCAGCTTTTATAAAAGATAGGGGGGAGCTTCTATCTGATGGGTGTACTAGTGGCTTGTGATTCAAGTAGTAAGTGAATGCGTTCAGCAGGTAGGTTGAACAAGGAGTGAGCTCTTGAAGACATGAAGATGAGTCTTATGTTTTCCATTCACGTGCTTCTGGAAATAGAGCACTAGTTATCCTTGGTATGCGGAGGTATACTTCTATCTAGGATATGTTGCTGCAATGGTTCAGTTGTATCTCAAGATTGTTTGTGGCCTCAAGCAGGTTGTGACTGTAGGTCTCTAGGAGGATGGAATGTCATACCAGATGTTGTGACATTAGGTTACTGCTCCAGCTCATGGTGAACCTGACAGTGCCTCTTGTCTGTCATTGGGTATCAATGGATCAACTCAGGTATTTGTGCCTCTGTCCAAGTGTTTCACCTTGTATGACTGGTAAAGATGAAGATCAGGACATCATCAGCTCTGATCTTGTGCATATGGAAGGACTTTAACTCTGACATTTGGGAGATGTTTCTATTCTTTCAAAACTGAATCTGAGAAATCTCCCGAAATAGTAATCCTGCAACTACCTCTGCTATTTTTTCTAGTATGGGTTGTGAATCAAGGGGTGTAGAGATGCATGTTCTACCCGTGTGTGAATGTGAAGATGTTGGTGTAAGTCTTCATATGGCTGGAGTCTCTCTCTCAGGGGGAGTAATGTGTATGCATGACAGGGGAAGATGTGAAGCTGCTGATGTGAAACCCTGTACAAAGTTTGCTGATTCTCAGTGTCACTTCTGAAGGTGCAGCTTCAGACAAGACAAGAACCCAAGATTCAAGACTGATTCAGGGTGTACTCTCAAGGAGGTTAAGTCATTATCCATGATTGTTGGTGCAGTCTTTAGAGATCAAGAAATGTCAGATTTGGACACCATGTGTAGTATGTATACTTACACCAATTTTTGTCAATTTTTTACTAAACCAATGGGGAGTAAAGTGTTGTTATTTGTTGCAACTATCAAGGGGGAGCATGATAGTGTGTGAGGCGGGAAAAACTACCGCTGCATCCCTGATAAGGTGTTTGGTTGTTTTAGCCAAAATTTTCCAAAAGGGGAGATTGTTAGTTCCATGGTTCTATGATTGTCCATGATTCTATGATTGGCTAAATTTTGGTAAAACATGATCCTGCACTAATGTTAAGCAGGATATTATAATATCTCCATCTGCGGTGGTGACAGAACTGTTGTGGAGTGTTTTAATGTGAATGTCATGTTGAATGTTGTGACATCCATCTGCTGTCATGACAGAATTGTTGTCATGTGTTTTTAAGCATAATGTCATGACATCACTTTCTTATACAGCAGGAGTTGTGGTAACAGAATTGTTGTCATGTATGTCATTACCAATGTCATGACATCGTTGTCTAGTGCAGCAGGAGCTAGCAGGAGCCGATGACAGAACTGATGTCATGTGTTTTAAACAGGATGTCATTACCAATGTCATGACATCACTGTCTGGTGTAGCAGGAGTTAGCTGGAGCTGATGACAGAACTGTTGTCATGTATGTCATACTGAATGTCATGACATCAATGTTTGGTACAGCAGGGACTGCTATGTTATATCTCTTGACAGAAGTGTTTTGGTCCTGTTGGATATTCCTCATCAGTATGTACATGCCAAAGAGATTCATTAGGAACAAAGTGCATATTTAATTAGTGTTCATAAAAAGGATCTTTGAGACTTTTTAGGAAACTATAATATGCTTGTTTCTACTGTCATGAAGAAGATTCTGTAGAAGTGTTCAACAGGGCAAGTTGGAAAGCTGAGAGTAAGTGAAGCTGAATGTCATAACATTGATCGTATGACATCAGGTGTGCAGGGTTTGTTTTTCTGTTATGATACCTGATATATCTCAGGCTAAATTTCAGGAAACCTGGTATGGCTTCTTAGTTATCTCAGGCGAGATTCTAGTCAGGGATGGACATAACATGAAGCAGCTGTGACCTAATTTGACAGCACCTTGAATTGTGGAAATTATTGTTACTTTGTTAAACCTAATGTTTGTTACTTGTGACCATCCCAAGCCCAGTCTGCACTACTATTTAAGGAGGAGCAGAAGCAGAGGAAATCAGGCACTCACATCAAGAACAACTTGAGTGTAAAATAAAGGTCTAGGGTTTGAGAGTCCCTTGTGTGTAAGTCACCCTTTGTATCGTTTGATACATTGTGGTAGACATATTTGTGAGTGAAAAGGTTTGCTCAACCAATTGTATGCTGAATAATTGCTTTGGTTATTGTGTATGAATTGTTGTGTTCATTGTGTCACTCAAAGCTTTTAAGCAAGAGTGTGTCTCACTTGATCAAAATTGTGAAGCAAGAACATGGTGTGTTTTTGGAGTGTATCTCCATAAATGTTTTGTAATTAAGTATTGATATCACTATGGTGTGATTGAGGGGGAGTGAGTGGGCATACTCAGGTCTAGAGTGTCTTTAGGTTGAAGTGTCATTGGGTAGGTTTTAAGTAAGGAGGGTAAACTGGAGGTTTAACTCTGAATTAATTTTGCTAATAGTGAATTTCCTCCCTGGCTTGGTAGCCCCCAGATGTAGGTGATGTTGCACCGAACTGGGTTAACAATTACTGGTGTTATTTATCTTTCTGCATTTACAATTCTGCACAATTTAAGTGGTTGGATAAATAGTTCTGTCAAGTCTGCAGATGTTACAACAGACGTCATGACGTTGGTCATGACATTGGTACAATTTAAAGAATTTTAAATTGTTCATGGTTTGTCCTCGTCCTTGTTGAGCAGAGATCAATGTTCTTGGTACATATGAGATCTGCATACTAGAATTTCACCACTTTCATCACCAGAGTGGACAACTCATTCAACAACAAAAGTTGTGACTTGGCCAAACCATTTTGTGGGAAGAATGCAAGAATTTTTCAAATTGAGTGAGATTGAAAGAGAATCAAATAAACAAAAGTCAAAGGATGTACCACCATTAGATTTAACCGACGACAAATGTTTAAGTTCATATTAGTTTTTTATTCAACAATGTCTTATATGTAATCTTATATTAATATTAGTGATGTCAAATATATATATATATATATATATATATATATATATATATATATATATATATATATATATATATATATATATATATATATATTCTATTTCTGTTTCATAAATATATTTAATACATGTTTTGTTTCTGTCTAGAATCGAACCTCATTTTGTTATGAGAGGTTTCAAAAATACATCTCTGAATTAAGATAACAGGGTGGTATCGAAGATGCATTTTTGGAACATTCCCTAGTACAAAATAGAATTTCAGAGGTCCGTATTTGTCTATAACTACTATAAGTATTGCCCTCTTGTGTCATGTTTCTTACTAATACACATTACACCATAATGAACATTAATTTACATGTTACATATGTCTACTTCAATGGTGTGAAGTCCTCAATTCAATTTAAGTTAAATAAGTACACCCCTCTAGCATATCTAAAATACATATTATAGGAACTCCTACCTTATGGAGACAATCGAAAAATTGTGAAGCTCGGGTACCGCTCATCGTCGATTGACAATAAAGGGAAGATTGAGTTCAACAACTTTGTGCTGAAGACGGGTGCATATTTATGTTTGATTTATGAGATCAGTTGAATATATTATAAGATGTTTAAAAGTCCACCTGAATATTGAAATGTAATGTTTGATTTATGTTAACATCACTTATGTAATGCTTATTTTATGTTGTCAATGATAATTTTATTTTGTCAACCTACACCTTACTGATTTTTCTGCTTTTCTACTTATGGTTCAATATACTACGAAAATGCAACTCCGTATGGTTCATGGATACGCATCTCCGAATACAAAATAAACACAAACCTGAAGCGTGACTCAAAATCAACTTTAGTTATATGTCTTTGGGGTGCATCTGAAGATACATCTCTAAAATCTAAGGATATTATTGTATTTTCACGAGGTATGCTAATAAAACATAGGTACATTAAAAAATATCCTACATTAAATTTCAAGGAATGCGGAGTGAGGAGAAGAAATTCACTTAAACACTGTAGTGCAAATATAAATAATTGAATCTTTAACCATTTGCTTAATCAAAGGTTCGGTCCAATGCAATATATTTTAATAGAATAGAACTTATCATTTTAGGGAGAATTTAACTTGTCAACCCCCCCCCCCCCAACCCATTTATACCTAGCATCCCTCATAGTTTTAAAATTCCAAAACTGCCCCTTACAAAAATTTGAATCAAATTTCTGTGTAAAATTTTTGGTAGGTAAAATCATAATTTTCGGTAGTGTATTATGAATTTGCGGTATGCTAGAATTTATGAAATTTACGTGAAGTTACAAATAATACCGAAAATTCTAAATTTACC
Organism: Lathyrus sativus; assembly: GCA_963859935.3. NCBI lineage: Eukaryota > Viridiplantae > Streptophyta > Magnoliopsida > Fabales > Fabaceae > Lathyrus > Lathyrus sativus. The sequence goes on from OZ012739.1 coordinate 314,542,661, forward strand.
ATTTTATATCGGAAATTTCAACCAAAGTGAAATTTGCGGTAGTGTTGTTTGTTTGAAATTTTAAATGCTCATGATTTTGCCGACAGTTTTGGATGGTTGTGATTGTACCTACAATTTTGTATGGTCTAGAGTAAATGCAAAGTTGTATAAATATGGGAGGTCACTGTTGACTAGAGTATGTGTTATGAAGATGAATAAGCATCCATCGCGATTTCCCAATAATAGAAGTGAATCCAACTCTGGATCTTCAAGAAACACACTCTATTGTTGTTTTCTAAGCTTTTCTTTCTTCAAAAACCAATGGTCCCAGATCAATAAGAGGTCCAGAATGTCAAGAGCTCCGAGAGAGCTAAGAGAGTTTCAAAAATTAGCTTTTGAACATATATATATATATATATATATATATACAAAGTTGGAAATGTCCTGTCTCGCCCGATGAACAGGACCTTGCCTGACGAAAGTCACTTTTTGGCCCATCCTTCTGCCAACAAAGCATCAAACCGCCCTTAGCAAAATATCCCATCTTGCCCTGCAAACTCAAACACTCAAATCCTCGTCGGTTGACCATGACAAGTTTTGCTACTGGAACTTCTCTATTTTGGCTCGCCCCTGCATCACCAATGCTCGTTGGGCGAGCTCGCCCTTTCTTCGCCTGTACCTGCTGGGCGAGCATGCTGAAATTTTCCCTCCTTAGCTTTGTTCTCTCTTTATTGTTTTGTGTCTTTTCTTTGGTTTCTTTCAACACTTTTTGCATACTAACACACATATCAAGGATACCAAAGACAAATTCAATTTATATGACATTATAAGAAAACTCGGGGAAATGAATGATAAAAAAATGCAAAATAGAGTCGAAAAATGCCAAGTTTTAATGTGCAAAATTAGTCATGATTGACACTTATCAAACTCTCCCCAACTTAAAACTTTGTTTGTCCTCAAACCAAAGTCAAGCAAACCTATAAAGAAACAAGAGCAACTACCAAGAAATCATGATCAAACAAGTTTTTAGAAATGAAAACAAATGTATGGTTCAAATTGCAAAAGTACAAGCAAAGTGATGCTTACCACTATACTACAATGACACCATGATCATGTAACAAATTCTAAGCACAAAACACATGTCAAAAATTCTAAAGTAACACTTTTTCAATTATGAATCACACCTAACAGGCAAATTCATCAATGGATGAAAAACAAACATGAGGGACTTGACTTACACCCAACAACTTGCTAACATCTCGATTAAATTATGCATTCATCCAAAAAAAAATTCATATTAAAATCATAAAAGCACAAATCATAAATGACTTTCAAGTGTTGTAATGTGACTTGGTTAACAATTAAGAGTCATACATGAAGGTAATTGAAACAAAAATTGCCTAAACAAATGAGAGAGATTACTTCTCAAATTCTCAAGAATTCAAAACTTCATTTACCTTTTTCTTATTACCCAATTGTTACACCCTTGAACACAACTTATTAGCACAAAATTTTCTTTTTTTTCCTTCTTTTTCACATTTTCTTTCTTTTTCAACATCTTTCTTTTGCAACCTCTTAGCAACCCACCTTTTTCTCTCCAACTTGAATACAACCAAACATTATGATATGAATGCTCCTAAACTTTCTAAGGCACGGGTTAAAATTCCAACCACAAATTATGGTTGATGGTTCAAGTGGTTCAAGAAACAAATTCAGAATCCATACGAAAATCAATGATGAACTACTCTTTGCATGCCAAAGAAAAATGTCACTGTTCAAAATTGATATAGATTTTGACACTAAGGCTCAAAGGGTTTAACGAATTCTGGATCACTCACAAGGTATGTTACTTTTGGTCAAGTGGTTGTCCTCAAAATCAAAAAAAAAATGTCTTGACCATTTTCATGCTTTCATACAATTCAACACAATTGCAAGATTAAACATAAGATAAACGAGTTAAAACAAGAATTGTTGGTCTCTTGTGAAATTTAGTAAACAATGGAAGCTTCCTCACCTTTAATTATGATCTAAAGTAATTTAATTATGAACAAGTATTGTAAAAGAATGAATGACATGATATTTGTACAAATTGCAACTTTCATATTCATGTTATGTTCTAAAAAGCATTAAACATGTACCTTGACAATGTACCTTCCCTTAAAACTTTTATCATTACCATAAAATTTTCTTGTTGATACATTCAAACTTCAAACAATCACTTCGTGTTTCTTCAAGCCAATCAAAGACAGACTTCTTGGACAAACACAACATAATTCTCTAACAACTTCAAATTAAACTAAACTACTAAACATATAACAAAATAAGTTCAAAATGGGTAAAAATTGGAGATAATTAACTTGGGTGAAAGTGGATAAGAGGCTGAGAATTTTTTTCTGATGCAGTAGAGCATGCTTAGCACCCTCTGGTTGCGCTTAGCGCCAAACCTGCAACCCGATTTTCCAAAAATGCCAATTTTTCCCATGCTTTCCATCCACTTTCACTCTTTAATGTCTAAACTACTAAATGCAAAGCTATTAAATACTTCAAAAGTTGGGTTGCCTCCTAAAAAGCGCTTATTTTACGTTGTTAGCTCGACGCCTTTCTCTTGCTTGGCTAGTAAATTTCTCTCTCTGGTTTTGCAGTTGTTCCCCCAGGCAGTTCTTTTGATTTCTGGATCAAAAAGCAATTGATATGCCGATGTTTTGCTTCAAAGCATAAATAAAAAGCAAGTATCCTAACCAAATACTTGAACAAGTGTGATGGAAAACAAGTATATATACAATATAGACAAATGAATAAAGCTTAAAAAGATTATAAAAAAAACTATTGCTATTCTTTTAATATCTAAACACCAATCCCCGACATTGGAGCCATTTTGTTGATTGTAGTATTAGTGCTATCAAGGGTGAGTATATGTTTTGTCGTATCCACATGGATTCATGCGATATCAATATTGTTCAATAGTTAATATGATTTTAAGTGTATGTTTGCAAGATGGTTGATGAACTAAAGCTACAAAATGTAAAACGGATGAATGATAAATAAAGTTTCAAAGAGATGAGATCTTGTTAGGATTGAATTTCATCCACTGATAGAATATATAATTTACAAATCAGTTATGCACAATTTAAACATTTATCAATATCGTCATGTATTGCTCACAACGGTGTTCATGTCTAAACTCATGACGAGAGTTCAACCGTATTATATGATCGATGATCTCTTAGCATATTAAATAATACGATAGAATTAAGACTCGATACTCAAGTGAATGTTAAATCTAAATCTATGTCTAGAGTTTAGAATCTAACAGATGATTATCCTAGATCGAGATTCAAAGGGTATTTCTCATTAACAGTTCAAATAGATATGTAAAACAAGTAAACAAGGATAACACCGATATATATTCATAAATAAATTGTACATAATGCCATGATCAATAAAAATACATACTTTTATAGTGAACTTACATTCAATCCCAACAAGAAAGGATTTAGCTACCCATGGCACTTAGATGCAAAGAGAAGAATGAAGATGAACAAGCATCCATCGCGATTTCCCAACGATAGAAGTGAACCCAACTCCAGATCTTCAAGAAGCACCCTCTCTTGTTTTTTTCTAAGCTCTTCTCTCTTTAAAAATCAATGGTACCAGATTATGAAGAGGTCCAGAATGTCAAGAGCTCCAAGAGAGCTAATAGAGTTTCAAAAATCAGCTTTTGAACATATATATATATATATATATATATATATATATATATATATATATATATATATATATATATATATATATATATATATATATATATATATATATATATATATATATATATATATATATATATATATATATATATATATATATATATATATATATATATATATATATATATATATATATATATATATATATATATATATATATATATATATATATATATATATATATATATATATATATATATATATATATATATATATATATATATATATATATATATATATATATACAAAGTTGGCAATGTCCTGTCTCGCCCAAAGAACAGGACTTCGCGGGGTGAAAATTACTTTTTGGCCCATCCTTCTTCCAACAAAGAATCAAACCACCCTTAGAAAAATATCTCATCTCACCCGACGAATCAGCCTCGCCCGGCAAACTCAAGCACACAAATCCTCGTTGGGCGACAATGAGAAGTTTTTCTACTAGAACTTCTCTATTTGGCTTGCCTCTTCCTTGCCAATGCTCAATGGGCGAGCTCGCCCTTTCTTCGCAAGTGCTCGCTAGGCGAGCATGCTGAAATTTTTCCTCTTTAGCTTTGTTCCTTATTCATGATTTTATGTCTTTTTCTTTGGTTTCTTTAACACTTTCTGCATACTAACACACATATCAAGGATACCAAAGCCAAGTCCAATTTATATGACATTATAAGAAAACTCGGGGAAATAAATGATAGAAAACGTAAAATAGAGTCAAAAAATTCCAAGTTTTAATGTGCAAAATTAGTCATGATTGGCACTTATAAGTCACTTTTCATTTGATAAAATCATCTCAAAAAATGTCTCTTCCTCAATTTTTGATTAATGGACAAGTGTACTTAAACGAAGCTTCACCTCCCATAGAGTTCCAGCTTCCAGATGGCACCACATCTCTGGCCGCCTTGACGTACAAGTTGAATGAATTATTACTTGATACCGAAAATAGAAAGTTGAGAAATATCGAGTTTCGTGAAGATTAAATTGATGCTGACAGAAGGGTGAAATACAACCTTATTGAGTTGAAGACCTATGAGGATGTGAAGGATATGTGGAGATCATTTCATTGTAGGTTAACAAAGGGGCCGATCGAGTTAGATGCTAAGATTTCAAGGTTTGTCGACGACATAATTAGGATAATGAAATGTCCATAATCACCTAGTAGTGTCTAGGTTTTCTTATTTATTATCGTTTTTTAAGTTATGTTTAAGTTATGTAATCCATTGTCAAATGTTAATTTATGTTGATGTTGCATCAATGGGAATCAAAAATATTTTCTAATAAAAAGTTTTGATGAAGATGCTTGAGTAATGTTACATGTATTATACATATAATACATAAAGATAACAATAATGTCTAAATAAGCCCCATGCGGCTATGTGTGCATCCCGAGATAATCCAATATAAAATTCTCCATTTGGGTTTACTAAAACCATGAGGTTATCCATAATAACTGCAATCATCTGGAGGCATTGCTGGTCATCGACATCAGTTGTAGGAGGCGATGGCACATCATCGACAGGTACCTAAGCATTAAAAATCCCAAACATCATCGATATGCTTAACATGTGGGATGATGTGAGGGTGTGATATAGTGAGGTACAACTATAAGTAACCATCCTCACACTATGAGGGGTGCTGAACCGTAACTGCTCGATCTCTAATGGCACAACCAGAGTTAACGATGTTACTCTATAACCACCAATCAATGCCCGCAGATGGTATATCTGAAACTGGTTGTGGGATGCTCTTAACATAACCATGATGTTGTAGACACCTCTCAAGAAAGTGTCTAGTAACCATGGTCTCCCTCGCATATAACCTGAATATAAAGAAGACTTATCAAACTCATGGTGGACTCTATGATTAACGTATAATGTTTAGATGACATCATCTACAGTCAGAGTATCTAGCCTCCTCCTGTACTCAGCAACACCACTAGGATGTGACTGTCTGGCCCTCCATCCCCTCGCCTGTGAGGCCCCCACTAGGGAATACCACACCCTCTTGTCACAGGTGGTGGGGAAATACTCGTATATCTAATACTGATATCAAAACACAGACACAATAAATAATAATTAAGAAATGTTATTCGTAACAATTAAATAAGTAATCGACAACAAATAATAATTCAAGTATACTTGTAACTAGGGGTGTGAATAAGTCAGGCCAACTAATAGAGGCCTACGGCCTAGCCTACATAGACCCAGGTCAGGTCAGACTTTTTCTTAAATAAAAAAGGCCTAAACTTTTTTATAAGCCTATTTAGATAAAGAGGTTAGGCCACAAGTCATAAGAAAAGCCTTTTATGTCTTTCAGGCCGGCCTATTAATAAAAAAATCCAACAAATTTATTATTATTATATTGTATTTTGTACTTTGAATTAAAATACGAAAATAAAGCTTAGTTATTTTGAACAACTTATGAAAATAAGTTGAAAAAACATTATAAACAATGTAATAAGTTGTTGTTGTCATAAGTTTTTTCTCATAAGTTCTCTCCAACAAATAGTATCACCAAACTTATACTAATAGGTAAACTTGAATGAGACAATGAAAACAAACATTTAGTCTTAATGATCTTTTAATTTGTTAATCTATTTAACATTAGTTGAATTTCTTATTTGCAAACGTTCAAATGAAGTAGGCTTTTAAATAGGCTAGTAGGTCAACCAGGTATTCGAAAAGGCCAGACTTAGGCCTAAAAATAAGCCTATGATAGGCTACAGGCCAGGCTTAGGATTTAAAGTTTTTAGCAGGCCAGGCTCAGGCTTGGCAAAGCCTAGCTCGGCCCAGCCTATTTCCATCCCTACTTGTAACATACTCAAATTACCAGCAAGTTGTATGGTCTCAAATATTGTCGCCACTCTAAGTGTTGTATACAAGATGGTCAACGAAACGCACCCGCAAACCTAATTGGTAATTTCCAGGCTACTGAACAGTCACACTTACCTGGAGTCGATATAAACATCTGACTTGTCCGCAAAGAGAGTACATGTTACTAGATGTAGCATGTACACCCTAGCGGCAACCTCATAACTCTAAGCCATAACAAGCTCATCGTACCTTTCTCGAAGCCAAGACATATGAAGGTGAGCGCCCCTGTTGAAGGCAAACTCCTTCAACACGTCCTCCTTAGAAACTCCAAAATATCGTGCAGCAATCAAACATGCAATTGACGGGCTAATAACAGGAGTCGTCTAGAATCTTCCACCGATGAGGCGATGGAACAATGAGGAGACATAATCCATAGTGATAGTCTCTCCCCAAACCAAAGATGAAATGAAGACATCTCCTCCTCAAGCATCAGAGTCTTTGGGAAGTCCTTTAGTTTCGACTTGTTTGATGTCACCTTTAGTGGGATACAGTCTTATAACAAACAATTTTTAAAAAAATATTAGCAATTAGCTTTCATGGCACAATAATAAATAAATTAAAGTTAAAATAAAAGATATATATGCCTCTGCTTGTCATAGTCGGTACGCCACATGGTCAGCATACTCAGTAAGTATTGACCGGTCAATGAGTCCTCTAGGAAATCCTCCATCAGTGTGCACAGACGGCTCGGTCAAAGGAGTTGTAACCTCTGTGTCAACAGTAGCAGATGGGACCGGATCAACAACAATGACATTTGGTTGGACCACCTCATCTGCAACCTCATCAACAAGCACTTCATTTGCAACATCAGCATCTGGCTGGACCACTTCATCGGTCTCCTCATCTCTGGGTTGCTCAACTGATCTAATCGCTCGACGTCGGGTGCTACGGAGAGTGCAGAACTTTGCTCAACCAACTGTTTCCGGTTTGAACCACCCGTCAAGTCCGTATCTGAGAAGACTTAGTCTCAGCAACCCTAGTCTGGTATGCCACTCTATTTGTCGCTCTTCCTGCAATAATGTCGTCTTTGTTCCTGTATTTCATTGCGAAAGACAGAAAAAATAAAAAAGATTAATAACTACCAGAAATTTCACTAAATTTACAAAATAAAGTTTTTATAACTATTTGAAATTTCCAAGTGATTTTTACTGGAAATTTTGGAAAATTCCGATTAAAATGTTTTTAATATTACCGAAAATTTTAAAATTTTCTATATAAAATCATGCAAATTTAATAATTTACAATAAAAAAACATATTGATTTTGAAATTTTCGATAGAAGAAATTCCCAATATCACTTTACAAAATTCAAATCCGCACGTGTGAAAGGTGAATTTCAAAAATGAGTGAAAGACAATTGCAATAATAGTATTATCTATTTATATAAAATGGAAGGTACTAAATTCAAGTGAAGGGTGTCAAATTAAATCCTCCTTTTTAAAGAGTATTTGTATCAAGTTGTAATATAAATTTTTATTTTTAAAAATAAGTTAAATTTTAATTTATCAATTTTATTCAAATTATTGCTAAGAGATAAATCTCTACAATTATATAGTCGAAATCACAATTTTTTTTTAAAAAATTATATTTTAAAAATAAACTTTATAAAAAATTATTTAAAATAACTTCAAAGTTAAGTGATTTTTTAAAATTTTAATATTAAAAAATTCAATAAAATAATATTTTTAAAATAATTATTTAAATCAAATTTTCTTTTTTGAAATTTTTATAAAAAGTATCTTTGTAATTTTTTTTATATTACACTCAAACTCATTTTTCTAGAAAACTAAAATAAACGGGTCATGTCTTACGCTATAAAAATCATTTTTATAAAAAATCAAAACAAACAATCGGCCTCATAGTACAACAAGTCAATAGTACAACTGTTATTTTCAATACTTATTGATTAATAATTTCCGAAAAGGCACAACCCCACTTCTTTTAATTTTTGGTAAAAGAAACTTGTAATACTGTGAAGTACGAATTACATAATTTATCTACATCAAACAAGAAAATAACAGCAACTTTAAAATATAAAACAATTAACTCCTAATTATTACAGGGTAGTAAAAAGTACTTCCTGTTTTCTTCTGCATTTTAAGATGAATTGTCTATTTTATTCTTCTAATAAAATTCTCAGCAGTCACTAGCAAAAACCAAGAAAGCTGGCCAGTCTTTCACGACCCATTTTATAGGAACACACTGAGTATACGTCTCAACATGCAATCAACTCAGTAAACATTTCCACACACATATATAACAAAGTCTCTTACATGTTACATTACAGAAACCATCAAAATCAGGGTTATAAAAAGGTTAGAGAGGCACAACTACAATAAATTTCAATATGTACAACAGCAACATGTAATACAGACACATCCTTTCATAGGTAGAATATCACTTCTTAGGTAAAATAGTTTATAATTTCTCTAATACCTTGACTTAAAATTTATATTACTATTTTCAATCACACTAAACTAAAATAAAAACTAGAGAAAGTTACATAGCAACTTGTTACTTGCAGCTCATAAAAATGAATATAGAAGCTTCATAAATGATCAGAGCTTCATCATAGGACTAACACAATCAACTTGAAGTACACAGAAATAGAAACATTCACATAAAATTTAAGTGCTAAATAAATAATGATTTTCTTTAAGTTATTGCTATTTTCACCCTTGATAGGGAAATTTTCTCTATTTTCTATCATTGATGTTCCTCTTTTTTTTCCTGGCTTCAGCTGCTTAAATGACACAAGACGTAGCCAGAATCAGAGAGAGGTCAAGAGTTTATGTCTTGACGTTTTCATGCCACTTCCCCTGGACTAAAAATAAAAGGATTGACCGCATGGTTAATCAATGTGATTGATGGGAACCCAAAACATGTCACAAGTTGGTCTGCTTTCAACATAAAAATGAGACCTCAACTGTTATTGACAAAAGCTTCATATGAGATAACATCTAAAATCAGTTCATATACCTCTATAAAAGCTTCAAATTACTCGATTTGAATTAGTTCTTCTGGTACACATTGGAAATTTGTAAAAATTAAATGGTTAGATCATGAGTCATAATCCATGTATACGGATGGCTAACATGATACGGTACAATCTATAATCCATAACAAGCAGCCTTCATCATCAAAAAGTGTATGAATAAATTCAATAATACTAGAAAGCAAATGCAATTATATTTGGTGATATATTCAAAAACACTATTTTTCTGTGAAGGGACCATGTCAAAACCAAAAATTACTTCCAACAGATTGACTTTTAATTTTAAACTTGACAATAAAAAATGGTTGAAACAGAGAAACCAGAGATAAGAAACTGCACTGCATATCATTCCTGTTAGTAAGAGGGTTCTAACATAATATGACTGATGACAAAAATCAAATATAAAAGGCATAAAAAGAAATATAATAAAAGGAACGGCATTTTGACATCCCATTAGGATAACAATCAACACAGCTGCTCAAAGCCTGATATTAGTTTTCAAATTTTCAGGAATGCACAAGCACAATGTTGGGTTAAAGCATTTGACATTAAAAAAGAGATTTAGCTTAATAAGTAAAAGCTACTAAAATAAATTAATGCAAACAATTTGTCCACAGATGACATCACATTTCCACTGAGTTTGTACATGGACTTCCTTTAAGTTTTTGGACTGAGAATGATAATGAAAAACTTCCTATGTCAGTTATAACTTTAACCATACTTGGATAGAAAATGAGAGTTGCATAAGCCAATTAATTAGGCAACATATTTTTTTATTTTTTTTATTTTATGAAATGGAACAAACTAAAGAACATTTAAAATAGGTCCATTAAGGGAAGCCTTGAAAAAAGACTTCAAGTTATATTCTTCTGAAGAAGAAAAAAATGTTGATAAGCAATATAGTCAGTCCATTGAACGATGTTCCATTGCTTGGCAAAAACAACAAAGGTAGTGATTTGGGGGCGAGGGTGAGGGCGAAGGAAGAGGAAAGACTATAATCAACCTCTAAAAGTAATTTTATGTATACAAAACAATTCAAGTGATTAAAATTGTGAAACTAAGCATTCCTTCACAATTCTCAATTACGGAATTTAATTTCTGTCCTAAACCATGGTTAATGGAGCAAAGTAGCAACTACACTTTAAAACCGAACAATCAAGATGCAAAGTCAAGGAAAAGCTAGAATACCAGTAAAGTTAGTAAGTACCATCATAATAAGCAGATGGCACATGTGGCTCTGATGAGTTTAGATGAGAACCACCTAGGTTGGGGTTTCCGCTGGGACCAGCTGAAGGACCAGTGTAAGAAGGCATGGTTGGGGTAGGGGCAACCATGCCAAGCGAAGTGCCTGGTGAGCTTGCGTATGGATTTGGATGGTTTGGAAACAAACCTGAGGACTTGAGAAGAGGTTGTTCGTACTGGCATATTGTTGAATTATTATTACTGACATTCATGAGGACAGCTTCTGGACCAACTGAAGTGGATGTTCGAGGAAGCTTGATCCCATTTTGCTGCTGCTTCTTCATCCTTCTCTTTCGTTGTCGTCGTTGTAGTGTATGTCTAGTTAGAATAGAAGCTGGTGATTGGTCTTTCATATTTGCACCCTTCCCCTTCAACTGCTCTATACGCTGCTCAAGGCTAGCTAGTGGATATTCAGATTCAAGCTTATAATTCTCAATAATCTCAATTACCGTTTTCAGTACACGCATTTCTCTATCAGTAACTTCTATCTGCAAAAATACCTCAATGAATAATAGGATGTGGAACCATGCATTATGTTATAAATCAAGGTGACACTTACCCGTGGCCTTCCTTCCAGGGAAAGTCTTGTAGCAAGTTTCTTAGATGCATCCACGCATGCTTTCAAAATAGGAATTGGTGGAATCTTATCAGCAAGATTAAACTCAAAAACATACTTGACAGCCAGAACATATTTGCCCCTATCAACAAGTTTCTGAACAATCTCTGCAAACCACAAAAAAACATTGTGTTACCAATAAAATTAGTTACGAGGGTAAAATTAGAAATAGGGCAATATACACCATTGAAGACAAACAAAACTGTCACATTATCAGAAATTAACTCAAATTAGTTATTTTTACTTATTAATTGCATAGTAGTCTAGTAACTCTTCATATTTGCGTTAGTATTTTTATAAGCTGGTTAGCCACCTCTATGTTTTCCAACTGGATAAAAACCCCTCAATTTCAAAAATACAAATTACATATGGTTTAATTTGGTATAGTATGTTAATTTGTATACACTTTAATTACTCTTGGCTTTGCACTCTCTCTTGGTTCTTTATACATTTAATTATAGAACAGTTTTCAGTAGCAGGGAGCGAAGTAGGGAAAACTTCCCGTAGTCAATCTTACCGAACCTTGCTTAACATTAAAACGGTCAATTGAAGTGGAAGATTCCGATTTCAATAGTCAGCCAAGTGTTCTAATTGGTAACTAATAAAGGAGTTGAAAAGGTTGTATAGGTGGCTGAACTTCTTTGCTATTCCTAATCCAATAGTCCAATAGAATAATAATAATAGGGCTTAATTCATCGACAAAACCATGATGACTGCCTCAACATTAATACAATTTACTAAGCAATGGTTTCTTTCACTGCCAATTCATTGAAAAGGAAATGCAATAAATGATTAAAAGATCTAGTAGCTACAAAGAATGGGTAAAAAATATAACAGATACAACAGAGAGAAGCCCATGCGGGTAATGTTTACAATATAAGAAACCAAGATATTGTTTGTTTATAAAAAAATTATAATAGTTAATTGAAAAATGATAATCTTGACTTATCCATGCATGCTCATATGGTGAAAACTTGCGTGCAAGAACAAGGATAAATAGAGAACATAGTGACATTCTAAAATGATGTTTACAGGATATCTTTCTTATCAGTTTAGATCTCAACTTTTTTTAATATACTCAATTTCTAGGGTGATTCATATGGTAGATAACTGAAAACAAAAGGAAATTTACTTACACGAGTTATTTCTCCAAGTATTGTGCCTTATTGAAGTATTGGATAAGTGTTTTGTGCATGCCCAAGCCAATTGAAAATAATTCTTTCACAAGTACTGTAGGTGTCGGTATAAAAAACATGTCTAATAAGCTAGTAGCTACTAAGCTATGATATGTTTTAGTCATATACAGTTACACACTTCAACATTACTAAAAACAGCAAAATCTGAATTTGTGGAGAATGTGTCTTGGGCAATTCATAACCCTAGATCAAATAGCCGGAGAAGCTTAGGAGGGGGGAATTGAGAATGAGCAATCAAAGGGCTGATAAAGTATTTTAATTTTGTCAACATAAAACTACTTTCTTATCCATCAATTTGCTAAAAGAATGATCTTTCTGTCATTTTAAAACTTGGAAGATGCTACCATCCGTGTAATGGTGAGGAGGAGCTAAGTATTACTACACACCGTCTTTGTTACAAAATATTCTAGTGACCACATGATATGACACCGAAGTATCCTAGAAGAAAGTGAGGCCATGGGGGAGAGACTAGAAGGTAGTCAGTGACGTGGAGCTAGATTCTAGGATAGTTTGTTAGAGGATGAGAATATATTGTGAATTTGTGAATATCGGTGAGTCTGGAAAACAGAGGCATTAAGGTATTTTCTAGTTGTCAATTAGGAGAGTCTCTCTCAAGTAGGAGGTATAAGCTCTGGTTTATTTCTGTTTACTGCTCTGGTTTATTTCTGTTTACTGCTCTGGTGTAAAGAGCATCTAACTCAATTTCCATTCAATAAAAGATACAGTTTCATTGACATATAACTTTGGAGTTCTATCACTACATGTGAAGGAGTTTATTTTTCCCAAATCCTAGAAAACATAGAAACAAGAAAAATAAGAATCCCATTTCAAACTAAGTCATGTTAGTTGCACATAAAAAACATTCGATATAACTTCAACTACTACTCACTTCTTTTCCTTTGTCTTTCTTTCTTGTATTTATCAATATCAATGGTAATAATTTAATACCCTATAAAGAGGTACATGCTTGAAACTCGTGTCAAAGAATCATTCTTCTCAATTAAACTAGAGTTACAAGAGGATGCACCATCAGTGTAAACCAACTATATATATGCATCCAATGAGAATCCATCATTATGACACCCCACTCTTGCAACTTAATATTAAGATAATCCAGTGTTGCCGATGGCAGATGGCGGTCCATGGCGGAGAGGCAAAATCCCACCATACTGGCCGCTTTGCGGCGCCGTTATTGTGGATTATGGCGGAAAAACCCACAATAGCGGCCGATATTTACCATTGCGGGCGAGCCCAAAAACCGCCATGTAAATCCGCCATGGCGGCCATGGCAGGGCAATTTGATAACACTGAGATAATCACTACGAAATGGCAAAATAAAGGACTTTCAATTAAACTACAGGTGTGTTTGATTCTGATGTTGGTTGAGGAGAGCCAAATGAACATTTGTGCAGCCTATTGTCAATATCTTTCCAAACACACCGATAGGTTCTGGGTTCGATCTCAAGTATGAGAATAGAAAATATGAGTCTTTATTGAATTTCTATTGAATCTATACTGTAAATGCATTTAACAAAATGTTAGGTATTTAAGAGCAGTGTTATCGAATATCCACCATACTATGGCGGATAACAAGGGGGAATTTTGGGCTAGCCTCAATGGTAAATATTGGCCAATATTGCTTGTTTTTCCGCCATAATCCGCTATAATGGCGACACAAAGCAGCCTGTATGGCGGGATTTTGGCTCTCTACCATGGATCGCCATCCGCCACCGCTAACACTGTTTGAGAGACCTAGATCCTCCACAAGAATGATCTTAATTGATACCTTCTACTAACCTTATGTCTCCTTGATATAGAAAACCTAACGCAACATACACCTAACATCTATGACTCATTATTTGCCATCAGTGAGAGTTATCGATAGCGGACAATAGCGGCGCTATCCCAGGATAGCGGCCCGGAGCGGTTACCCTCCACTATGGAGGAGCGGTTCGCGTCTCAATTTGAGATAGCAGCCACTATTTGATGTTTAGCGGGTAGCGAGAGCGGAGCGCTTCCTGGTCCGAGCGGGTTTGAACTGTTTTGAACGCAAAAACCCAAATTTACCCTTAAAATAAATAAACGTTGGAAGAGTTTCTTCACTTCAGTTTTCAGAGTTTTCTTCTCACGATTTTCTTCCCAGTGTCGCGTCCGTTCTCAGCGCCGCCGCCTCCATCTACTTCGTTTCTTAGTGTCGCTGCCTGCAATCCCCTATTCTCACGTTGGTTTTTAATTTTCTGTTCTTCTTTTCTTATTTCTTTTCTCTTCTTTCTTTCTTTTCTCTTCTTTCTTATTTCTTTTCTTTGTTAATTTGTTTTTTTTAAGTCTTCTTTTCTTCTTCTTTCTTTCTTTTCTCTTCTTTCTTATTTCTTTTCTTTGTTAATTTGTTTTCTTTAAGTCTTCTTTTCTTCTTCTTTCTTTCTTCTTCTTTCTTTTCTCTCTATTCATATTGTTCTATATCTTTTTTTAAAAATAATTGTCATTTAATAACTCTATTCCTCTTCTTCCTTTTGTTTGTTTGGTTTTACATTAGATATATCTTTTATAGAATATTCACATGATTAGTCTAAAAACTAGTCAAATAGTGGTTATCCCACGCTATCCCATTTTTAGAATCGGCCGCTCCGCTCAGCTATCTGAGATTGATAACTCTGCTATAAATTGGCGTTTCTACTAGTTAGTTACATTGGAATCAGTTAGTTACACAGGGTCATTATCCCCAGTTTCCCCTCCTGCTGTTGTAAACCTTCCTAATAGGAGGTCCCAGCCCCCTATCACACACTATATCCTAATTCCTACTCTAAAACACACACTCCATCCTAGTTCCTATTCTAACACAAATGCGCGCGCACACACAAGTGTTATTCTAACAATCAAAAAACACCAACTCTTTAGAAAAATTCAACAGCCTTACCAGGAACCCTATCCGTCAAACCAACATCACGACAAAGCTGCATGAATTCTAAATTAATTGCAGCCACAGCAGAAATTTCAACAAGCTCATTCATGCTGAATTCAGAAACAATACCAAACGCGTAAACCAAATAGATAAACCCCAACGCCTTCAAAATATTTCCACAATCACCCATCAAATTCACTTTCCAATCAAGAGCCACCTTCACCGCTTTCTCCCTAGCCTTAAAGCTCACATTCACACCAGCAAAACTTAGAAGCCTCAACAACAAAACACAAACCCTCCCCATCTTCCTCAATCTCCAATCATTACAATTACCATTCAACCCATGAAACCCTTCCAGCATTTGCAAAACCAACACCGCTGCGTCCGGAGCATACCGAAGCGCTTCGAGCAGTTCCTCCTGAACCCTAACTTTATCCTTGAAATTATAAGTAACGTAATTCATCAACCCTATACCATCCATCTTCTCACACAGAATGTTCAATTTGTTCTGATTCGATGAAATGCCGTAAGCGTTGGACGGAAAGTTAGAATACTTGGATGTTCGGTTGTTAGTGTATGAAGTTAGGGTTTTTGAATGGGATTGAGAATGTGATTGTTCGAGTGATTGGAGGATATGGAAGCGGTTAGTGAGGGAGTGTTGGAGAGAGGTGAAATGGGAATCGAGTTCGAGCCATGAAAGAGGAAGCGTATGAAGGAAGGAACAGTGGGGTTGAAGATTTTCGAAGGCTTTTTTGAGATTCTCTTTCTTCGTGTCTATGAGATTCAATGCTTCTGAAATTGTTTTTGATGTAGCCATTGTTGGAGTTGAATTGGGAATTCCCGATTTGAGAGATCAATGGAACAATTGGTGCATTCTGTAAACCCTAGCGCGATGGTGGAGACAGTGAGAGTGAATGTGAATGACGACGCCTTTAAATTTGAAAGTTGTTCAGATTCTAACGGTACCATCTCACGAAGGAAACACCGCCGTGGATAAATAGAGAAAACAAATCCTTTAAGCCTCCGGTTATTGTATATAACTTGATATGTAGAAGAGGAAAGAATAAGTAGTAATTAAAACTAAACAATCTCAAGCAAAATTGTAATATACCTAAAGAACAATAACACATATAGTATTGTTTATCTATTTCCAACCAAAATGATCTACCATGGGAAGAGGGAGGGGGTGAACTCATCTTGTAAAAGTTTATAAAATAAAATAAATAAATAAATAGCGGAATATCGGCATATTTGATGGTGCAAGTCTAAAATTGCTTCGTTTTAAAAAAAACAGGACGAATACACTAGGTGTGTTTAGTTCCCTTCAAATTGGGGGTTTTTAGAGGGGAGGGGAAGGAGATGAGTTATGATAACATGTATTTTTATTATATTGACAAAATTATCCTCACTTTTATTTAATAAAATTTTTAATTGTCTTTATTAATATTATACCTTAATTTTTGTCACCTTATTATAATTATTTCATTTGTTTAATGACAACTCCATTATTTTTATTATTATTATTCAACTTTTTTTTTCATTTGTTTTATTCTATTCATTTTTATTTAATATTTTGCTTGTAATAACTTAACTATTTTATAATTTATTGTATTATATTACATATCAATATATAATTGTAGTATGAGTTATCTTATTATTCAACTTTTTTTTCATTTGTTTTATTCTATTCATTTTTATTTAATATTTTGCTTGTAATAACTTAACTATTTTATAATTTATTGTATTATATTACATATCAATATATAATTGTAGTATGAGTTATATATTAAGTTAATTTCAATAACTTAACTATTAAAATTTAATCTTATAAATATGTTACAGGATTAAATGGATCATCAAGATGAGAAAATGGTTCATATGATCATTGATCATATAATTTAATTTTATGACGTTTATCAATATTTCATTTTCATTTTAAGATATTTTAGAGTATTTTAAATGTTAAATATTTTGTGTTTAATTATCTATATTCTTTATGAATTAACAATTTTTTTGGTGAATACTTTTTTTAAAAAATTTATTTAATGATTGTTATAATATTTTAAGGGTAAAAAGGTAAGTTAGTTTTAAAACTCCTCCCCTCCCCCTGTGAACCAAACATATATTTGAATAAAACTTCTCCCTCCCCTCCCCTCCCCCTCGTATGAACCAAACATACGTTTAATTAAAATACATCCCCTCACCTCCCCTCCCTTCCCCTTTATTAAAATTCCTCCTCTCCCCTCCGTTGAACCAAACAGACCCTAAATAAAAATTTGACAGCAATGATTTTACAGTGTAATCTTGGTTTATCTTGCGAAAAAGTGCAGTTGGTGCACAAGAAGGAAGAAGATGAAGATGGTGAATGTGAAAGAGAGAAAAGAGAGAGAAGTTGTAACTAACTTTTCTAACTGAAATTGAAATTTGAAATTCTGTTACTCACTCTATTTCACAACTGAAACATAACTTATATATTATTAGTTCCTAAATGCAAGCCAAATTAAATTATAAATGCAACTTAAATGAAATGCTGAAATGAATTGCAATCTAACATCATTTCTTAATTCATATTCAGCTAAAATCAAAATCAACAACACCAATTTCATCTCTCAAATGGATAAAATGTTCAATTTTGATAGTCTTAGTCAGCACATCAGTCAGTTGCTTCTGAGTGCTACAGTGAACAACTTTAAGTATTCTATTATGAATTTGGTTTCTCAAAAAGTGGAACTTCGTGTCAATGTATTTGTTTCTTTCATGCAACATTGGATTATTGGTAAGGCTTATAGCTAATTTGTTATCAGTCATCAACTTCACACACTTGCTCACCTTAATCTTTAGTTCATGCAGCAAGTTCAGAATCCACAAAGCTTTACAAGCCGACAAAGGAACTGTAATATACTCAGCTTCACAGGTTGACAACGCAACAACTTGTTGCATCTTGGAGCACCAAGAAACAGGGCCTTTCAGATAATTTTAGAGTATTTTAAATGTTAAATATTTTGTGTTTAATTATCTATGTTTTTTATGAATTAACAATTTTTTTGGTGAATACTTTTTTTTAAAATTTATTTAATGATTGTTATAATATTTTAAGGGTAAAAAGGTAAGTTAGTTTTAAAACCCCTCCCCTCCCCCTGTGAACCAAACATATATTTGAATAAAACTTCTCTCTCCCCTCCTCTCCCCCTCGTATGAACCAAACATACGTTTAATTAAAATACATCCCCTCACCTCCCCTCCCTTCCCCTTTATTAAAATTCCTCCTCTCCCCTCCGTTGAACCAAATAGACCCTAAATAAAAATTTGACAGCAATGATTTTACAGTGTATTTTTATTTAATTTTATTAATTATTATTTATTCCCTCCCCTCCCCCCCAAACCCCAGAACCAAACAGACCCTTAGAGAATGTTAAAATCTTGGTTTATCTTGCGAAAAGTGCAGTTGGTGCACAAGAAGGAAGAAGATGAAGATGGTGAATGTGAAAGAGAGAAAAGAGAGAGAAGTTGTAACTAACTTTTCTAACTGAAATTGAAATTTGAAATTCTGTTACTCACTCTATTTCACAACTGAAACATAACTTATATATTATTAGTTCCTAAATGCAAGCCAAATTAAATTATAAATGCAACTTAAACGAAATGCTGGAATGAATTGCAATCTAACATCATTTCTTAATTCATATTCAGCTAAAATCAAAATCAACAACACCAATTTCATCTCTCAAATGGATAAAGTGTTCAATTTTGATAGTCTTAGTCAGCACATCAGTCAGTTACTTCTGAGTGCTACAGTGAACAATTTTAAGTATTCTATTATGAATCTGGTTTCTCAAAAAGTGGAACTTCGTGTAAATGTATTTGTTTCTTTCATGCAACATTGGATTATTGGTAAGGCTTATAGCTAATTTGTTATCAGTCATCAACTTCACACACTTGTTCCCCTTAATCTTTAGTTCATGCAGCAAGTTCAGAATCCACACAACTTTACAAGCCAACAAAGGAACTGTAATATACTCAGCTTCACAGGTTGACAACGCAACAACTTGTTGCATCTTGGAGCACCAAGAAACAGGACCTTTCAGATAATTTTAGAGTATTTTAAATGTTAAATATTTTGTGTTTAATTATCTGTGTTTTTTATGAATTAACAATTTTTTTGGTGAATACTTTTTTTAAAATTTATTTAACGATTGTTATAATATTTTAAGGGTAAAAAGGTAAGTTAGTTTTAAAACCCCTCCCCTCCCCCTGTGAACCAAACATATATTTGAATAAAACTTCTCCCTCCCTTCCCCTCCCCCACGTATGAACCAAACATACGTTTAATTAAAATACATCCCCTCACCTCCCCTCCCTTCCCCTTTATTAAAATTCCTCCTCTCCCCTCCGTTGAACCAAACAGACCCTAAATAAAAATTTGACAGCAATGATTTTACAGTGTATTTTTATTTAATTTTATTAATTATTATTTATTCCCTCCCCTCCCCCCCCCCCCCCCCCCTCAAACCCCAGAACCAAACAGACCCTTAGAGAATGTTAAAATCTTGGTTTATCTTGTGAAAAGTGCAGTTGGTGCACAAGAAGGAAGAAGATGAAGATGGTGAATGTGAAAGAGAGAAAAGAGAGAGAAGTTGTAACTAACTTTTCTAACTGAAATTGAAATTTGAAATTCTGTTACTCACTCTATTTCACAACTGAAACATAACTTATATATTATTAGTTCCTAAATGCAAGCCAAATTAAATTATAAATGCAACTTAAATGAAATGCTGAAATGAATTGCAATCTAAC
The DNA here is from genome assembly GCA_963859935.3 of Lathyrus sativus. Lineage (NCBI taxonomy): Eukaryota > Viridiplantae > Streptophyta > Magnoliopsida > Fabales > Fabaceae > Lathyrus > Lathyrus sativus. The sequence goes on from OZ012739.1 coordinate 314,563,009, forward strand.
ATCATTTCTTAATTCATATTCAGCTAAAATCAAAATCAACAACACCAATTTCATCTCTCAAATGGATAAAGTGTTCAATTTTGATAGTCTTAGTCAGCACATCAGTCAGTTGCTTCTGAGTGCTACGGTGAACAACTTTAAGTATTCCATTATGAATCTGGTTTCTCAAAAGTGGAACTTCGTGTCAATGTATTTGTTTCTTTCATGCAACATTGGATTATTGGTAAGGCTTATAGCTAATTTGTTGTCAGTCATCAACTTCACACACTTGTTCACCTTAATCTTTAGTTCCTGCAGCAAGTTCAGAATCCACACAGCTTTACAAGCCGACAAAGGAACTGTAATATACTCAGCTTCATAGGTTGACAAAGCAACAACTTGTTGCATCTTGGAGCACCAAGAAACAGGACCTTTCAGATACTTGAAGAAATATCTAA
>OZ012739.1:314563945-314602545 GCA_963859935.3 Lathyrus sativus
AAGCACATACTACTGCATACTCTGATGAAAACTCTGATCAAGATTGAGACTCTGATATATTAAGATCTGATCATCTATCAAGACTTTGAACATCTAAATCATTTTAGCTCTGATCATCTTAAAGTATTTCATACCTTTAAGCTTGCTATAAGTTCTGAAGTGCAGATTATGAAGACTTCATCCTGAAGGAAGCTTGTTGAAGAAGCTGTAAACTTGATTGGACATGGTGCTACTTCCAAAGTAACCAACAACTATTTTGTCCAAAGAAGTGACGTGGTGCAAATCCAAGGCTTCTACAACCATACCTTTCCTGCAGAAAGCATATCTCTGCCCATACTTTTTGGTAATGAAAAGTCTTATAATCTAATATTATATATAGCTGCACATCACTCAAAGCAATTGGAAAAGCTATAAAAGGAGAACTTCTACAACATTTTGAAGCTGCTAATTTCCTGCTCATCACTTGCTCATTGCTAGTTCACTCAGAAAGAAATACACGCTTGATTCACCAAAGTGAAAATTTCACAAAGATCTTATTCATTTGATCTCTCATAAAACTGTATAGTTTTTGTTGTACTTAATCTTAAGTGTAAATATCACAATTGTGATACAGCTTATTAGAAGCATTCAAACACTTGTTAGTTTACATTAATTTGTAAGAAGTTCTTTAAGAAGACCAAGGTGTGGTCAGTAGTTCTTGAGAAGACTAAGACAGTTGTTCTTAGTGCTTACTATTGTAATCAGTTGATTAATAGTGGATTAAGTCCTTGTGAAGAAAGGCAAATCATCTTTGATAAGGTGGACTGGAGTAGTTGAGTTCAACGAACCAGGATAAAAATCTTGAGTTATTTTTATTGCCATATTTCTTAAAAACTCTTATTCAACCCCCCTTCTAAGTGTTTTTCTCACCTTCAATAACAATTAAAATCTAATCTTAATTAAATTCTAAAAAACAAATACTATTAAAGATTCTAATATTCTATTTAACTCCTAATAAAAAAATATTAAAACTATTAAAAAAGCTAAATTCTAGTTAAAATTTTAAATAACCAAAAAAACTATTTCTAAACTATTAAAATCTATACTAAAAAACAAATACTATTAAAAATATCCTAAATTCTAATAAAAATACTATCTATTTCTAAAAACAATATTAAAAACCTATTCAAAATATTTTCTAAATAATAAAACATGAAGCAAAAATAACAACAAAAATGCAAAATGCCATGGAAAAGCAGGCGAACACCAAAATGCGCCGATATTATCGGCACGGATTGAATCATCAGGAAGATAGCGACTTTTCAATCGATTTCGACACTGAACTTCTCGTTTGAATTGATTTGAATCGCCTGAAACGCGAGCAAAGCGGCTAAAATCCTGATAAATTCAATCCGGCTGATAACACGGGCAAGATGCAACCTAAATGATATGCACATGAAAGCGAAACAAAAGCCAGTCAAAGCTAGAAAACCGGTGGGAAAATTTTAGGGTGAAAGAACTGCCCCTATTCAAACAGCTTGGACCTGAAGGGATGAAAAGCAGCCGCTTTCAGACATTCAAGGTAGAAGGTGATTGAATACAAAACAACCCGAAAATTTGCAGTCTGATCAGGATGGTAAACTGTAGAATCTGCCAATCAGGATCATCTGAGAAATGCATCTGATAATTGCAGGAAAATGAGTTAACTCATCACCAATTAAAGAGCAACGACACGCATTTGGGAGAAACATCTGCTAATCCAAGAAGGCATTCGCTAAATAAAAGCGAGCATCGAACCCGAAGGCCGGCTCAACCCGAAGTTGAGAAAAACATCTGACTTTGCCGTCAGGAATCTGTTAAATAAAAACAGGCATCGAACTCGAAGGTCGGCTCAATCTGAAGTTGAGAACATCTTATCCAAAACTCGCATCGTCTAAGGATAGACGGAGAGAGAAACATATCCAAAACTCGCATCGTCTAAGGATAGACGGAGAGAAAACCAAATCCAAATCTTGCATCGTCTAAGGATAGACGGAGAGAAAACCAATATCCAAATCCCGCATCGTCTAAGGGTAGACGGAGAGAAAACCATATCCAAATCTCGCATCGTCTAAGGATAGACGGAGAGAAAACCATATCCAAATCTTGCATCATCTTAGGATAGACGGAGAGAAAAAACTATTGGGGATGTCATCATCAGAGGGCTGACGGACAAAAGAAAATATGCTTGGAGATGTCAACATCAGAGGGCTGACGGACAAAAAATCTTCTTGGAGATGTCAACATCAGAGGGCTGATGGATAAAAAATCTGCTTGGAGATGTCAACATCAGAGGGCTGACGAACAAAAAAATCTGCTTGGAGATGTTAACATCAGAGGGCTGACGGACAAAAAATCTGCTTGGAGATGTCATCATCAGAGGACTGATGGAAAAAAGTCTGTTAGGGATGTCATCATCAGAGGGTTGACAGACAAAGAAAAACTTCTTGGAGATGTCATCATTAGAGGGCTGATGGACAAAGAAAATCTTCTTGGAGATGTCATCATCAAAGGGCTGACGGACAAAGAAAATCTGCTTGGAGATGTCATCATCAGAGGGCTGATGGACAAAGCATGACCGACGTATGATCTGAAACCCAAAAGCAAACACATAAGCCGACTGAACCAGGTTGTTGATATACCACTGTCTTGATTGAAGAGTTGATTCAAGTTGCCACAGAAGGCTAACAAAAACTGACTTATGCTTTGTATGCATATGTTTGAAAATGGCGTAATGCTCCATACGAAATGGAAATGCTACGCGTTTGAGGATGAAATGCAAATATGCTAACTATATACAGAAATGCAGATGCAGGCTCGGGCTGCTGGGGAAAGCTGGACGCAAATGAACTACTTCAGCAAAATAAATGCTGAAGAGGTGAAGCCAATTCCACTGGGGATAACCGGATGTGCCAAGTACCACTCCAGCAAAATAAATTGTTGAAGAGGTGAAGCCAACTCCGCTGGGGATGACAAACTGAATTGTCCTTGGGATCACAACTCTGCTCAATATCCAACAAACTTCCATTCTGCGAGACAGTAGGAACAACAGACGACTTCTGAGGAAGATCACTGAGATTTGATCTTCTGCCTCTCCATGACGAATTACCTTGGTTAGGGAAACACCAAGGACAACCAGGCTGTGACCTGCCAGGGAAACCAATTGCCACTGGAGACTTCAGCGGGGAGAGGAAAAATAATAACCCAAGATGATACCCACTCCACTAGGGGATAATGCCAACCTCACTTCTCTGTTGGGGCCATGATCAAATATGCCAGCTTTACAATTGTCGATATTATGACATGGAGCACTAGAATGAAATTCACATTGGGCGCTGGCATCGTATCCAAGAGGTGGTGCACCCGTTAAAGGAGCCAGAGTTCTCTTCTGTATCAATTGTAATTGCATCAAGTGTTGAAGCAACTACGAGTATGGCATCGGTGGCGCATCAAACTACCTGTTTACTGCTCTGCCCCGATCCTGAAATCTGCGAGGAGCATAATTTTGTTGGTTCTGCTGTTGTTGCTATTGTGGTTGTTGTGCTGCAGGTATGGTAATACTTGCAACCTGAGGTTGCTGCTGACGGTATTGTTGAGATCGATACTGATTTATGTTTCTTCCCCTGGAACTAGATACTGCATTGGCTTTCCCCTCTCTCTTCTTATTGCCAAATGTTTTTCTACCTCCTCCAGCTGAGGATCCTTCACCGACTGGTATTTTGCCTAATTTAATTTTGTTCTCTACTCTTTCCCCTGTAATGATTAGATCTGAAAAAACTCCCCGATATGTTGCCAATTAGCTTCTCGTAATACACCCCCGGTCATGTGGCAACAAACATGTCTATCAACTCCCTCTCCACCATAGGCGGTTGCACTCTAGCTTCCATTTCACGTCATCTCTAGGCGTACTCTTTGAAGCACTCATTATTCCTCTGAGATAAATTATGTAACTGGACCCTGTTCGGTGCTAGATCATTGTTGTATTGGTAATGCTTGACAAATGCCTCAGCCAAATCCCTCCAACTTCGGATGTTGACTGGTTCTAAGCTCATGTACCACTCTAGAGACGGACCAGAAAGACTGTCATGGAAAAAATGCATCAGCAACTTCTCATCGTCAAAATAGGCGGACATCTTGCGGTAGTAAGAACAAAGATGAACCCTCAGACAGGTTGTCCCCTTATACTTATCAAAGTCTGAGACTTTGAACTTAAGAGGAACCTTCAAATCTGGAATCAACCCCAAATTTGCCATATCCAACCCCATAGAATTCTGATTCTCATAACTCTTCATCTTTTCCTCGAGCAGATTAAACCTACTGTCTGCGTCAGATGGCAGACCCACACCAACATCCCTCATAAAGAACACATCCTCTTGATCATCTTCCTCCCACTGAGGGGCAGTATTCCCATGCAAAGCACACGTAGGTCCGAGAATATGAACTCCTGTCTGATTTCCTCTGTCCAGAGGTATAACAACTATAGGACCAGTATTAGCATGTGGGGTGACATTGTCAGCAGTAGGAGGTATAACAGCAGTTCCCCCGTGAAGCACACCACTACCGTCAACCCTAGCAATTAACAGTTGCACCAAAGTCCTCAGCTGTTCTTGGCCATTTGCAACACCTTGCATCATATCCATGAACCGGGCCATCCTGTCACGGAACTCCTGAAGTTCAGCTTGAATCTGATCCATAATCTTGCGTTGATTTCCCCGAGTAGCGTAACGATGAGTTGTTTGGTTGTCAATCCTGAAACAAACTGAAGCAAACCACATAAGAGATAAGGTTAATGGTTCCGGAGCACCTGTGGTGCAAAATGCAAAATGATGCAATATGCAGACATGTATATATGCATTAGGGAAAATTTCCCTTCGATTTTGGTTCTGCGAGAACAACAAGCCAATGGGAAGCCAGTAGATAAGCACATCAAACTCCTCATAAATAAAATGAGATCCAAGAATATATGTACAACACATCACTGAATACAACAAAATCAAAAATGACCTCATCCAACAGATCTGGTGATGGTCAAGATACAAAATAATAATAAACTACAGAGAGAGGAAAAACAATCAAGCACGACAGCGAGCCTGGAAATCCTCCAATAATTCTCTCATATCTGGATGGTCTGGCCTATCCACCAACCCCTGGATAAGCAACTCTCTCTGGCTGATGATGACCTACAAGCTCTGAACATAATCCTCCCAAGCGCCTTCACCAAACACTTCCTCAAGCTTAGATCTCTTCACATCAGCCCTTGACTTATAGTCTTCCAAGGTTGCAAGAGCTTCATTCAATCTACATTCGCTTTCGCGTCGGCCTGAGGATTCAGCTATAAATTTCTCTCCTGAATCCAAGTGACATAAGGATCATAAGCTCTACTGTTGCTATTACCCAAAGAAGCCTTCCCTCTACGGTGAATCTTGCTCCAAGCTTTCTCAACTCTGATCAGGATCTCATTCTCAAGCAAACCAGTGAAATACAAAGATTCCTGTATTTCCTCCTCCTTTGGAGGTTTCCTCAGAGCATATTCAAACTACCTCTTTTCCTTCCAATCAACGGGACGTTAGGAAAACCACCATAGCTCTAGATAATCTCTGTAACCAACTGATTTCTATCAAAGCATATGATGTTCTAGAGGTCAAGCCCATCAGTTTATTTGACCGCTCTGAGGTACCTGTAGTATCAACAAAAGGAGCGGTCTTGGAAAGGTGACTCACAAACCATCTGTATAAAAGAGGTACACAACAAGACACATTCTTCCCTCTCCGATTCTCATTCTTGTAATGCACAGAATGATATACATATCCCAATAGTGTAGGAACAGGATTTCCCGAAGCAAAGATGTGGAAAGCATCCAAATCCACAAAGTCTGGAATATTCGAAAACAATATTATACCATATATGCACAGAGCTAATACGACATTAAAAATAATCCAACAACCCTCTTCCGCAAAGTGTTGAGCTTTACCAACCAGGAAAGGCAATGGAAATCAAGGCATCCCATTTCTTCTAACCAACTTCCCTTCTAACTCTGAAGCATCTAGATGAAGGGAATTAGAAAGTTTAGTCAAATTAGGTTCAGTTTCATTATGATAAAAAGGCATCTGGTCCAGAATAGGAACTCCAAGCAGCATTGAGAACTCCTCTAAAGTAGGCATCAGCACATAACCTGGAAAAGTGAGACACGTCAACTGTGGATCATAGAACTGGAGCAAGGTGTGGAGACCTTCCAACTCAAACACTGAGGCTTTGCAAACACATCCCAAAAGCTTCCCATACGACTTCTTGAAATCTTCCATTATAGCACGATCAGCAATAGAGATCAAACTGAGCAGAGACCCTATGTCAGGAGTAGGAAAATTGTATACAACAGTCTTCTTCAAACTAGGCTCCATGTCAGAAGTGGAATAAGCTCACTAGAATCGAGAGGAGAATATACACCTACAACATAAATACATGTCAATGTTAAATGCAAATGAAAATGCAAATGCAACGGGGGATCAAGATTCTTGTGTTGTTGACTGAGATGAGCAGTGCTTCGCTCTGGCGAGAAAATACCCAACACTGATATACAGACCCACTGTATCAAGGATCAAAAGTTCACAGTGACGAGAAAACCGTGTAGGTTGAAGGTCAAAGTTTCCTGCATAACCCTCCTCACTCACAGGTATGAACCTATCTCTGATAAGGTCTGGCATCCTATGCGGTCGTCAGCGTTACAGACTTTTGTGAAACAATGATACGTTCACCATTTCTGGTTTGACATTATAGTCTAACGAAGAGGCCTCACTTAGCTAACTCCCAAGTGATCGGTCTTCAAAGCCGACAGTTTTCAGATCCAACATCCCGGTCCTGACCAACAGGATGAGATGTCTTCAAAGAAAACCTCGTCGGAATGAGAATTTTATGAGGTCTAGTGCATGCCAAACATACAGGTCCATCATTACTCTCCACTCTAATGCTATGGTTATACTCAAGCCTGGGTTTTGGCTTATCACTCAATGGAACATTCCCACCCAACAACACAACAATAATGATATATAGCAATGCTGGAAAGTAAAAAGCAAATGCAATACTGTAAAAATGCAACACACACATATATATATATATATATATATATATATATATATATATATATATATATATATATATATATATATATATATATATATATATATATATATATATATATATATATATATATATATATATATATATATATATATATATATATATATATATATATATATATATATATATATATATATATATATATATATATATATATATATATATATATATACATATATATATATATATATATATATATATACATATATATATATATATACATATATATATATATATATAGATAGATATATATATATACATACATATATATATATATATATATATATATATATATATATATATATATATATATATATATATATATATATATATATATATATATATATATATATATATATATATATATATATACATATATATACATATATATATATATATATATATATATATATATATATATATATATATATATATATATATATATATATATATATATATATATATATATATATATATATATATATATATATATATATATATATATATATATATATATATATATATATATATATATATATATATATATATATATATATATATATATATATATATACATATATATATATATATATATATATATATATATATATATATATATATATATATATATATATATATATATATATATATATATATATATATATATATATATATATATATATATATATATATACACACACACACACACACCTGTTGCACCCTAAAATTTGACCAACCGGTCCTAATATCTGGTTTATGTTTCGCCACATTTTGCATTCGCATTCGCATACGGCATGCATTGCATTTTTATCATTCAGATTGGTTTTTATCGGGATTATATCCCCTGGCGTTTCAGGCGGTTCAAGTCGGTCGAAATAGAAGTCTGTTGAGAATTGGTGCTCGTTCCTGGCGTTTTCAGGCCTTCTCGGTGCCCGGGTTTCACTACGGTTGCGTAATTGGGTTTTAATCGGTTTAATCGGCCTCCTGGCATTTTTAGGATTTTTTCTGTCATTTTTCTGGATTTTAATGTACTTAATTGGATTTTTCTGGATTTTATAGAGTTTTTTATAATTTTTAGAATTTAAATAAATTTTCTTTCATTTTTTCAGAAATTAATAGATTTTTAATAAATTCAGATATTATTTTTTTTCTTTTAGTAGTTTAATAGATAAATAGTTTTTTTTTCTTTAATGGAATGGATAAAAAAATAATAAAAAAGGATGTATGTAGATATTAGTGTGTTAGATTGTTTTTAAAAATGATAGTAGATTTTAAAAGAAATTAAATGTTTTTAGTTTTTTTAGTTTTTTAATTTTTTAGAATTAATTAGGATTTAATAATAGTTTTTTAGATTTTTCTGGATTTAATTAGGATTTTAATAATGGTTTTAGATTGTTTTACAGATTAATTAGGTTTAGTTTTAATTTTCATTTTTAGAATTACGCAGGGTTTATTAGATTAATTAGGGGTTTTTCTTTCTTAATTTTCGTTTCACGGTTAATTAGATTTTTAGCTTTAATGTTGTGCAGCTAATCAGAATTAGATGCAGGTAATTTTGTTTTAGAGTTTAATCCAGGATTAAGTCCAATTTGGGCCTAATCAGCAAACTATCCAGTCCAAGCCCAGAGTCAAAGGTCCACATTCGCAGCTGCCAGGTGTCTATAAAGCCTCGAGGCCATGCGTCAGCAATTTTTCCCAGCCACCTCAATCACACTCAGCTTGCATGCATCACACGTGTGCTCCTTTCTGAACCCCACTCACCAATTCAGTGACACGCGTCTCTCACTGGCCCTCCCTCCTTCCACGCGTCCAGCTCCCAGCTGCCACCTACCTCCACCGGTCATCCCTGCCGAAGACCGATCGCCGGCCATGCAAATCGCTCCGACCGCCGTCTAACCACCTCCGGCAGCCGCAACAACCCGCCGGAGACAGTTTTTCGCCCAGAAATTCATAATCTTCCTCCTTCTCTTCCGATCCTCTTCATCGCTTCAGCAGCGATCATCAAAAATCACCGTCGGAATCATCATTTGCCAGCCAAAACCACTTGTTTTCATCTTGGACTCATCGGAGTTCATCAATGTGCTTCAGTGAAATCTCCAGATATTCCAGATCAAGCTTCACGATCTCCGGATCTTCATAGTTCTGCATCTCCAGATTGCTGACGTTTACTTCGTCCGTTGAGAATCTTGCATCGTCTCTTCAAAGATCATCCGCCGAACGCTCCGACTTCGCCACAAGAGCCTCAAAATGTTCGTAACATTCAAGAACACTTTTGCATTGTCTTGCTTCAGCGAGTTTCTTTCCAGATTCTTCAAGGCTTTCAGCAGAAATCTGTTTCTGTTTGGATAGTTTCGTTGAGCTTCAGCGATCATCTTCTTCAAAGAGCATCAGATCTTCCGCGGTGTCATAATCCAGGTTTCATTTCTTCCCCCTCCATCTCTTTGCATGTGAGTAGTTGTAGTTTCTTGAAGATAATTAGGTTACGAGTTAGGGTCAATCCTTATGTTTAGGTTGTGAATATCTGAGGTCTCTGAGAAATGAATAAGGTAGTGTTTATTGATTTGAGAGGAGTTTCGATCGGTGATAACGATGGAGTTTTGAGGTTTGGTTATGGTTGGTCGAGTCAAGAACAAGATGTTCGCTGCTGAATGTGTTAGGGTTTGGATGTGTTTCGGGAGGACTGAAAGTGCAGAAGCTGCGCTAGGTTAGTGATGAACAGTAGAGGATGTTAGAAGTGTTTTAGGGTTTGATGTTGCTGAAGATTGGGTTTGATAGAACTCGGGCTTTAGGCCCAATACGCACATTCCTGAACCATACCCCCTTGCTACTCATGAAACGCCCCCCCCCCCCTGTGTGAAGGCGTTTGGGCCTAGCCCCATTGCTGTTAGCACCCCCAAATTAGGCCCAGAGTGAATAACAAGGAGATACGCTGATGCTTGCACCCCCCCTGCTTGGTTGTTTTTTTTATGTTTTCTGAATAAAATTGGGCCCAGCGTAATTGCTCCTTGCACCCCCATATCTGGGCCCATCATGATAATAACTGAATTTTATTACTTTGTGCACCCCCTCATCATTTTCATATTAAATTTCACTCCAAATTTCTTTAATCTTTAAAAAATTCATAATAAAATGAAAAATGGATATTTTTTAATGAGACTTTTTTCCTATTTTCCATTTTATGTCTAGAAAAATATAAAACCATAAAATTGTCATTTTACTTCATTTTTCTATTTTTTGTATATTTTTACATTTAATTGCTTTCTTTAATTCTTTTAGTTGATGCTACCAATTGTTGAATTTAGTTTAGGAGCTTCCTTTAGGATTTCACCCCATTCTTTTTAGTACAACTAGATATGGATATTAGGTGTCCCTTGGTTTTTTATACCATTTTTTAGGATTTATTTTAGGTAGTTTAGTTAGAAACTATTAGGATAGTCAATTAGGGTTGTGAATATGACATAGGTGTACCAAAACAAGTTTCTTTTTGGGTTTTTTTTTAGGACAAATTAGAAGATGGGACTATAGGGGTATTATGGGTAAGTGATAGATCCCTTAGGAAATGTTAGACTTCCCCCTATTATATTAATACTATTAGTATATTCTTGTAATTGATTGATTGTATGGTGTGCCCTTTCTAGGGTTATTGTTTGACTGTGTGGGGTATTGGGCCTGCTTGGGGTTTGGGTTTGAGCTGAAGACTATGCTGATGAAGCCATTGAAGACAAAAGGAATAAAGACCCAGTTCAAGAGTTGATGAAGATTGTAGCTTGCTTGCAGCTGTTGGAGCTTATAGGAACTAGGAACTAGGTAGAGCTTAAAATAGAAACTTGCTTCATAAACATGGAAGGTCTTGTTTGCCTCCATCCCTCTCTATGATGCAGAGACTCTCTAGGATACTCACCCCCTTCCTTTGGAAGGCTTGGTGACAGTATCTAAGAGATAGAACTCTTGAGAGAAACATTCTACATTTTGTTAACAGTCTGTTTGCCACCTTTGGTGGTCAACAAACTGTTTAACATCCCAATTCATTCTTTTGATTGTTCCTCAGCTTGGAGAGTTTGATTTGAAGAAAAGCCATGAAAGATTGAAGATAGAGACCTTGCTTGAAGACTGTAAAAGATGAAGATTGTGCTGTTGAAGCTGTGCATTTGACTGCTGATGTATGAAGCCCTGCTGTTTGAAGCTGTTGAAGGTGTTTACTGTTAGAGTCTCTTTCCTCGAAGATTGATGCTTGCTTGAAGCTTGTAGATGTTTGAAGATGACTTGAAGACAGATGTTGAGGGAGCTTGCTGTGCAGATTTGCTGTTTGCTGTTTATTTTTGCTGTTTATAAGCTTTTGATGTATTGTTTGAGTTTCCCGAACTGTATTGTTTGCCAATTAACCTGTTAGGTTGAAAGTGAATTTTGTTCACTTTTGCCTGTTGTTTTCTAGGTTCGAGATTGAGTGGGACTCCCTTGCCTCGCTTGTATTGTTGTATTCATGCATATTTTACTGTTTTATTGTATCTGTTGTTTCTGTTTCCGCTTATCCCCTTAGGATCTCTGTTTCTCTCTGCGCAAGAGAGGAACATGATAGACATTAGGTCTTAACCCATGCATGATAACATTAGGTTAGTCTGACTCACTTTTCAACCATAGGTTAGAGTTGTTGTTTCTCTTCTTATCTTAAAACAAACAGAAAAACACAATAAAATTTCAAATCCAATAAAAGACACTTCTTTCGTAAAAGAATGTGAACTCATCAAAACGTCATTTTTGTCTGCTTGGACCGGTAATCAGAAAAACCCTTTTCCAGAAGGAGATAAAAACAATCAAGACAGACTTGTGTCGTACGTGGCCCGAACTACGTTTGCTCTGATCTTTCATGCGGTATGAAAGTACGTAGGCATAGGATGCGATATCCTAGCGAGCAACCTTCCCCTCCTTTCCTGTAGGTAGGCGAACTACGTTGACTCTGATTTCTCGTTCCAGATGGGAATACGTAGGCATAAAGTGTGATACTTTGCCGAGTCATTTTCTTTTGTTTTAACCCAAGACCTGTAGAGTAGATAGAATAACAATCCTTTCGACAGAAAACAAGCGTGGATCCCATCGAGTACGACGGACGTGAGGGGTGCTAATACCTTCCCCTTGCGTAACCGACTCCCGAATCCATGTTTTGGTTGCGATGACCATTCCTTTCCCCGTTTTGCGGTAGGTTTACTTCGAGCGTTTCCTTTCCCTCCTTTGGGATAAATAACGCACGGTGGCGACTCTTCTGTTCAGCCGGCGCCGATTTTCGCGGTAGCGACAGCTGGCGACTCTGCTGGGGATCCAACGTCCCCTAAGCGAGTTAATCCTAGCGCTTGTTTTCCCGTCGAGGATTTTGTATGGATTTAATTTTTCTGTATTTTACTTTCAGCATTATATTATTGTTGTTATTGCTGTATTGGGGTGTGACGGGTGTTCTATGATGGAGAGATAAGCCGGACCTGGGCTTGAGTGCACCTAGAATTAGAGTGGAAAGTAGTGGGCGCGCACATGCTTTGCATGTCCTAGTGTCCCGCGAAATCCACACTCAGACGAGGTTCTTCTGGTTGGCCTCCTGTCCTGCCCTTTGGGTGGCTCGGGTTGCTGGTTAGTTGGATTGTCGACTCTGGGAACCGATCATTTGGAAGTTGGCTAAGTGAGGCCTCTTCAGGATTTGATGATGCCACTCCTTCTGGGAATCGTATCGTCAACCCTGAAAGTCTGTGACGCCGACGACCGCATAGGATGCCATACCATTGTCAGTTACTAGGACACCTACCTGTGAGAGGGTTTGGGGCTATGCAGGTAACTAGACCTCCAGATACCAGTTTGTTTCTTGATTTGAGATTCAGGCTACCTATGGACAGTTATTGGGGTCTGTCAGAGACCAAGTTGGAGTGATTATTGGGTCTGAGGCTTGATTGGAGCTTATGTATGAGGTCTGTCTAAGACCATGGTTTGAAGAATATTGGAGGGTCTGTTGGAGACCTTGTTCTTGGTGTGATTTGGGCTTCTCAGTCGGAGCACTTGGTCCTTTGTTGCATTTTATTTGCATTGCATTGTTTACATAATCATTATCATCGCATTCCATTAACATGTGTCTGTGCTGCAGGTGCATTTGCATATTCCCTGATTCTAGTGTTCGGACTTCTGATTATTGATCATGGCTGGTTTGAGAATGACAGTTGCCTACAAGCTACCTACCCCCGATGTTACTCCCCTGCTTGGTTTGATTTCCCTTGCTGATGAGGATGTCGGAGAAGTTTCAGGCAGAGTTACGGAAGACTGTTGAGATTGGTTCGCAAACCAACTGATGTTGAACTGAATGGGCTGTATGCATTGAAGCAATTCTATGACCCTGCCTTGAGATGTTTCACATTTGCTGACTTTATTTTGGGGCCTACCATGGAAGAGTACGCAGAGTTTATTGAGCTACCAGTGCAGAATAAGGTTCCTTTCATTCACTTTGACGTTGAGCCCAAGTTAGAGGACTTAGCAGTGGCTTTACGCATGGACGCTTCTGAGCTATTAATGACTTCTTGGCGCGGGGTTCCAGGCTTCTCCCTCCAGTTTCTGATTAGTAAAGCCCAGGAGTACGCCAAGAATGGATGCTGGATAGTCTTTAACGCTGTTTTGGCTCTGTGCATCTATGGGATAGTGCTGTTTCCCAATTTCCCGAATTTTGTGGAAATTGATGCGTTTCATTTGTTTGCTGCTGGCAACCCTGTACCCACGTTGATCGGGGATTTCTACCATTCGCTGCATTACAGAAATGAGAATAGGAGAGGCAAGAACGTCTCTTGTTGTGTGCCTTTGTTGTACATGTGGTTTAAGAGCCACCTCCCCCTAAAGGGACCTTTTGTAGATGGTGCAACTACAGCTGACTGGCCAGAGAGCCTGATGAGACTATCTTCTGAAGACATTGAATGGTTTGACCGAGACTTGCTGGGGTCTGAGCTTATTTTCAGTTGCTCTGGGTATCCGAATGTGCCCTTGATAGGAAGGAAAGGATGCATCAATTATAATTCATCCCTATTTGTCCGCCAGTTTGGATACGCATTGAAGAACCCACTTAGGGAGGAAGAAGTACAGGAATCTCTGTACTTCACCGGTGACTTGAATGGAGAGTTACTAGCCAAGCTTCAGCATGCTTGGATGCGTATCAACAGAAGAGGGAAGCCACTATTGGGGAAGAATGATTGTCAGGCTTATGTACCCTACAAAGTTTGGATCCAAGAGAGAGCAAAACAGTTGCTAATGCCGTTTCTAGCTGCACCAGTCCATGTTCATGTTCCAGTAGAGGAACCAACCACCGTTACTATGGAGGTCTACGAGCAAGTTGTAAAAGAGAAGGAAGCCTTGCTGTTGGCCAATGAAGAGTTAGAAAAGGAACTGGCTCAGATACGTAGTGAGAAGAACAAGGCTGTGCATTCTTTTCAACAGCAAACTGAGTTAGTAAACAGGCTAGGTGCTGAACTAACCGAAGAGAAAAAGAAGCGTGAACGCCCGGGGAAAGAATTCAGAAGCTCTCATGATATGTTGGCGTCTAAGAAGAAAGCACTCGATGCTGCTCACCGGGAAATCTCTTCTTGTAACAAAACGTGGAATGCTACGCTAACCAACAATAAAAAGAGGGAAGACAAATTGAAGCAGCAAATTTCTGAACTTGAAGAACAGTTGAAGGCTAGCACTAAAAAATATGAAGAGGAGGTGATGGCAAGATATAGTCTTGAGAACGCGTTGAACAAGGCCATCGAAGGAAAGAAAGAGGATGTGTCTTAGAAGCGGAAGCTAGAGGATTGCTTCGGAGAAGGGGCATGGGAGGAATCTGCTGGTGATTTACGACGTGTTCTCAAGCGAAGAGATCTACTTGTTGAGGGTCTGCTTACCCGACCAAGTCATCCAGAGACTAAGAGGTTATTAGAGGAGTACCAGGCATATGGGAGCACTTGACCATTTCATGTATTAATGTGTATGTTTTATTTGCATTGTGCCGACCATCACCAGGATTGTTGGTTGAGGTCAGGCCTTCTTATTGTACACTCATTGATATTGTATTCCTGGCTTGATGGGTTTCTCTGCAATATATGAGGTGTTTTCTATGATTCGGCTCCGAATTTCGTATTGCTGTCACTGTCACCACACTGACACATTCGCACTAGAATCGGGGAGTGATACACCCTAATGCACAGACACATATTGCACTGCATTCGCATTCATATTGCATTACAGGTGATTATTGAACTGTATCTCATTTCCTGCACCGTACAGGTCTTTTCAGAATTGAAAGTCAACGCCCGCACCGATACTCCACTCGTACCAACTACAGAAGAGTTATGGATCAGATGCAGAATGAAATGCAGGACATGCGTGAGAAGCTGGCGCTATTCATGCATGTAAGAACAGAGTATGCCTAAGAGGGGGGGGGGGGGGGGGGGGGGTGAATTAGGACTTTTGAAATTTTTCCAGTTTTTATGGTATCTTGAAATATTACTGGTTTGTTTTTGGTTATGAAAGCAGAAGAAGAAAAATAAATGAACAATGGACACCAGGATTTATAGTGGTTCCCCTCACAATCTGAGAGTACTCCACTCCCCTTTCAACATGAAAGAGAGTTTTCACTATTGTTTAATAAAGTACAACCTATCACACCATCAACCGGTGAGGCCTACTATCAAACAATAAAACTAACAAGTGTACAAGAACAATCCTCTTGTAAACACTCACCCTTGTGTCCAACAATCCTGGATCACAAGTCAAAATACACAAGTTTGTAAAGATTTTGATTTGAGAGTACTGATATCAAAGTTGATCTTCTCCAAATGATCAGAATTCACTCTTACAATTTTTAATACAAGTGTTCAAGGATGAATATGAAATTTATGCACATATGAACACTTAATGAAAGTTTTTGAAAATGGTGAATTTGATTCTAAGACAATTTGAAAATGAATGTGGAAAGTGTTTGGAGATTGAAAAGTTTTTATTTGTTGTGTTATTTTGTTTGTGTTTTTCAAAAAAGAAAAACTCAGAATTTATATGAGTAAAATACCCTTTCAAAAAGGTACATTGAGTAGACATCAAACATATGAAATGGTATAATTTTTAAATAATTTTTGAACTTGAAACAAAGCAATTTTTCACTATACGTTCAGTGTTAATCGGTTAACCCATATGGTTAATCGGTTAACACTGGTACGTTAGCCCAGAAATTTCAAAATTCAAATTGGTTAACCGGTTAACCTATATGGTTAATCGGTTAACACTGCTAATTTTCAGAAAAATGCTTTTTAAAATTAATGTTATACCAATTCTAAGGTTTCAAAAAACATGCTTATGTATTTTGCAAAAATGCTTGATGTTTTTGAACACTTGTATATCAAATTATAAGGGTAGAATTTGATATACCGGTAATGCATCCAAGTCTGGAAGAATCATAGTTCCATATGTAGCTTGACTTGAAAGATATCTTGACTTGATCTTGAGATCTTTGAACGGCTTGTCTTTTTGCAATCAAGAGATGACCTTGAGTAGTATTGACATCATCAAAACTTGAGACTGAAGCATGCTTCTACAATGCAGACAATGGAGACCATTATGAAAGGCCAAGAGAACTTGCAAGCTTTGGTGCAGCCTTTGCTGATGAGAAATGCGGGGCACAGAAACGAAGACCATAATTCTGTGCGAGTTGACACTATTCACGGAGATGGTACTCCTACACCGGTAGTTCCACCTGTGGTGAACATACCTGCTGTCAATGTGAACAACGGCGCTGCCGCCGGGAACGGTAACGTTGGAATCGGTAATGAGACTGTCGTCAACAACGTTGGGTTCGGAGATGTCAATCTGGGTGGTGATAATATGGGAGGTAATGGCTTCGGTAACAACGGATTTGGCTTTAATGACCAGGGGTTTGATCATGCTGGGAAGTACGGCTTCAACGCTCAGGGCTTCGGACAGGACGAATTTGGTACTACCAATCAGGGTTATGGCGGATTCGGTAATGGAAATGGTGCTGGGATAATGTCTTTTGGACCTGCCGGAGTCGCTCCGGGGTATGGTAACAGGGGGCGGGGCCCTGTAATGAATCAGACTAGATTCGGCCGTAACAACGGGTACGATGGATACAGAAATGGGAGCGGTAATTGGCTAGAAGATCAGCAAGAAGATGCTTTCTCTTGTGGAGGTTTTGAAGGTCCTATGGATGATTCTCAGAGAATCAAGATGCTCGAGGAGCAGATGAAAGGGGTCGTGAATCAAAGCGCTGTTGGTTTAGATATGACCACAATGGGTCTGGTGTCTGGCCTGAGGGTACCACTAAAATTCAAAGCTCCCACATTCGACAAATATAAGGGGGATACCTGTCCAAAGGTGCATGTGCGGTCATACTACAGAAGGATGTCGGCTTATTCAAATGATGAGAGGATGCTGATGCATTTCTTTCAAGACAACTTGTCTGGTCCTTCCCTTGAATGGTACATGGGGTTGGAGCCAACTCAGATAAAGACCTGGAAGCAGCTGGCTGAAGCGTTCGTGGCTCATTATAAGTACAATAGTGACTTGGCACCCAACCGGGTCCAATTGCAGGGGTTGTCCCAGAAGAAAGATGAGAGCTTCAAAGAATATGCGCAAAGGTGGCGCGACCTGGCTGCACGAGTTCATCCTCCGTTAGACGACAAAGAAATGAATGATATGTTCATAGGAACATTTACTGGTGTGTTTTATGACAAGCTGTTTCATACTTCCTTGGGCAGTTTCTCAGACTTAATCTTGATGGGTGAGAAAATTGAAAGCAATATTAAACTGGGGAGATTCCAAGCTGAGGAATCCACTGCAGCTGGCAGTAACAGAAGGGCTTTCGGTGGTCGCCATAAAGGTGATGCAAGTGCAGTATTCGGGGGCCGAGGCCGGGGCAGAGGTCGGAATCAGTACAATCATCTGCAGTAGGTGGCAAGTGTCACCATTCCATTTCAGCAATAACCAATACCACCACAGCAGCAGCAGCCACAACAGGGGGTACATCCTGCCCAGTGCAGAATCCAGGGGGGCAAACCAAGGAGGGTGTTTGAAACGCCTCCTTCAACGTATGCAGAATTGCTACAGACGTTACTGGGTTTGAACTTGGTGGAAAAGAGGACTATGGCGCCAGTAACAGGCACTCCGCCGTACGGCTTTGACGCGAACAAGCACTGTGAATTCCACTCCGGGGCTCTTGGCCACGACATAGAGAGTTGCCACGCGTTCAAGAATGTGGTACAAGATCTGTTGGATAGTAAGGCTATCAATTTTGGACAAGCGGGTCCGAACATAGTACAAAAGCCCATGCCCAACCATGGGGCAAATGCTATTTTAACTGAGGAGGGTTTGAACTTGGTCATGAATGTTGATGACCTCAAGACACCATTGTGTGAGATAAATAGCAGATTATTGAAAGGAGGTGTGTATCCGGGTTGCGATGAGTATTGTTTAGAGTGTTGGACCCAAGCTGAGGGTTGTGCTGAATTGAAGAAGGGTATTCAGACCTTGATAGATGGAGGCACATTACAATTCGACAGAACGGCAGTTGAAGAACCTGCAGAGTTATCAGCGGATGAGCAAAGTGATGTAGCTACCGTGACAATTCCCCGAAAAACAATAACTATAACAGCGCCAGCCAGGCGAGCACCGATCACTATCACCAAGGCAGGACCAATCCCTTATGAGAACACTAAGGCAGTACCCTGGACCTATGGGTTGGAAGCATACTGTGATGGGGTGAAAATTGATATTAATAAACAGCCAGTTGAGGTTGTAGACAATGTCGTCGGCACCGGAGGGATGACGAGAAGTGGGAGAATCTTTATATCGCCTGAGGTAGAGGCTGGACGACTGGCGAAAGGAAAAGGAAAGATGAATGAGGATGTCCCTATGCAGAGGACCGAAAAAGAAACGTCATTGAAGGATGTGGAAGAGTTTATGCGCCTTATTCGTAAGAGTGATTATAAGATTGTTGAGCACCTTCAACAAACGCCATCAAAGATATCCATACTGTCGTTGCTATTGTGTTCCGAAGCTCATAGGAATGCATTGTTGAAAGTTCTGGATACGTCCTTCGTACCCCAAGATGTTTCTGTGAATCAGCTGGAGGGGGTGTTGGCACATGTGAATGCAGGCCATAGCTTGGGATTTATGGACTTTGATTTGACCCCGAAGGGGAGAGAGCATAACATGGCATTGCACGTCTCAGTTGAGTGTAGGGGCTCAGTCATGTCTCATGTACTGGTAGATACCGGATCTTCCTTGAACGTGCTGCCAAAGAAAGCAATGATGAAATTGGACGTCAGGGGAATCGTTTGTACGCCTAGTGACTTAGTGGTCAGGGCATTTGATGGTACACGAAGAACAGTCTTTGGATCCATAATGTTACCTCTACAGGTAGGGCCGGAGGTTTTCGAAACTGAATTTTACATTATAGACATACAACCCGCATACAGCTGTCTTCTCGGACGACCATGGATCCATGGTGCTGGGGTAGTCACATCTACCTTGCACCAAAAGCTGAAATACATGGTAGGGGATAGTGTGGTCACGGTCTGTGGGGAAGAAGATATATTGGTTATCCATCTGTCATCATTCAAGTATGTAGAAGTCGACGGCGAGATTCATGAAACACCCTGTCAAGCCTTTGAAGGGTTGCGCATCAAAGAAAAAGTTCCAGGGCCGAGTAAAGCGTCAGAGGTGGCCGTCTCGTCATACAAGGAGGCTCAAGCTCTAGTGAAGACTGGTGAGACAAAGGGATGGGGCAAGGTTCTAGATATTCCCGTGAAGATGGACAGATTTGGGCTGGGATATCAACCGTCGTCATCAACGCCTACTGCAGGGGCACCCCGTTTTAAAGGACCAATAACAATCACAGCTAGTGGAGTGTATCACGAGGCCATCAACGCTGTTTCAGATTCTGAAGAAGGAGACAGTGACTGCGACATGGACGCCTGGATTCAGCCGAGCGTGCCAGGACAAGGATTATGCAATTGGTATATTCAGGAGATTGTTCCTGTGACTACCAAACAGTAATACTTTGTTTTTTTAATTGTTGAACAATCTGGTGTCTTACTCGGGGCATCGTGATTTTGCTCAGGGTCGTGCTGTTATGTACATTGCGTTGTTTAATCATTAAATAAAAGGCGTTTTTCATGTACAAATATTGCGATCTCTGTTTTTCCTGTTTTTGTGTTTTACAATAAAATGGCAACGTGGTTATTCGCTTTATACATATTTTGAAGCATTTAACCATTCCTTTTGCAGAATAATATTTCCAGATGACATCATTGAACCGCCTATGACTCATTTCGACTTTGAGCACCCGGTATTTCAGGCCGAAGAAGAGATTGTTGAAGATGGCGATGTTCCCGAAGAGTTGTCTTGGTTGGTGAAGCAAGAAGAACGAGTCATTCTGCCTCATGATGAGATCATTGAAACTATTAACCTGGGGTCGGAAGGGGTTGAAAGGAACATCCGTATAGGGGCCGCGCTGCAGAGTGACGTCAAGCGAAGACTGGTTGAAATGCTCAGAGAGTACAGTGATGTGTTCGCTTGGTCGTATGAAGACATGCCTGGGCTGGATACGGATATGGTTGTGCACCGTCTGCCGCTAAAAGAAGAATGTCCGCCGGTTAAGCAGAAGCTTCGCAGAACTAGACCTGATATGGCAGTGAAAATTAAGGAGGAGGTTCAAAAGCAGTGGGATGCTGGTTTCCTAGCTGTTACAAAATATCCCTCATGGGTCGCTAATATTGTACCAGTGCCAAAGAAAGACGGTAAAGTGAGAATGTGCGTAGATTACCGTGATTTGAACAAAGCGAGCCCGAAAGATGATTTTCCGCTTCCTCACATCGATGTGCTGGTTGACAACACTACTCAATTCTCTGTATTCTCCTTCATGGATGGCTTCTCGGGCTACAATCAGATTAAAATGGCGCCAGAAGACATGGAGAAGACTACTTTCATAACACCTTGGGGAACATTTTGTTACAAAGTGATGCCCTTCGGATTAAAGAATGCTGGGGCAACGTATCAGCGTGCAATGGCGACTCTTTTTCATGACATGATGCATAAGGAGATCGAGGTTTATGTCGATGATATGATTGCCAAATCCCAGACGGAGGAAGGACATTTGGTGAATCTGCTAAAGTTATTCAAAAGGCTTAGGAAGTTCAGGCTGAGACTGAACCCTAACAAATGCACCTTCGGGTGAGATCGGGTAAACTGCTGGGGTTTATCGTGAGCGAAAAAGGAATAGAGGTTGATCCTGCAAAAATAAAAGCCATACAAGAGATGCCGACGCCTAAAACAGAAAAAGAAGTACGTGGGTTTTTAGGGAGGTTGAACTACATCGCGCGGTTCATATCTCACCTAACAGCTACATGTGAGTCGTTATTCAAGCTGTTGAAAAAAGACCAGGTTGTAACGTGGAATGAAAATTGTCAAAAGGCGTTCGATAAAATAAAACAGTATTTGTAGGAGCCTCCTATTTTGATACCTCTAGTGGCAGGGAGACCCTTGATTATGTATTTGACGGTTCTTGAGGGAAGTATGGGTTGCGTTCTCGGTCAACATGACGAGACAGGAAGAAAAGAGCATGCAATATACTACTTGAGTAAGAAGTTTACCGAATGTGAATCTCGATATCCAATGCTCGAAAAAACTTGTTGTGCGTTAGCCTGGTCCGCCAAGCGTTTGAGGCAATACATGCTAAACCATACAACCATGCTCATCTCGAAGATGGATCCTATTAAATACGTATTCGAAAAGCAGGCATTATCGGGGAGAATTGCCCGTTGGCAGATGGTTTTAACCGAATACGACATCCAGTATGTCTCACAGAAGGCTATAAAGGGGAGTGTATTATCTGAGTACTTGGCAGAGCAGCCTATTGAGGACTACCAATCGATGAGGTTTGATTTTCCTGACGAGGATATCATGTACCTAAAGATGAAAGATTGTGAAGAACCGTTGCCGGACGAAGGACCAGAATTGGGTTCCAAATGGAAGTTGATCTTTGACGGAGCTGTAAACTCCTATGGTAGCGGAATAGGGGCAATCATCACTACTCCACACGGGTCGCACATCCCATTTACTGCTCGATTGACCTTTCCAGTTACCAATAATGAGGCCGAATACGAAGCTTGTATCATGGGGCTTGAAGAAGCCATTGATTTGCAAATCAAAAATCTGGATGTGTACGGAGACTCAGCTCTGGTGGTGAATCAAATAAAAGGAGAATGGGAGACACGTCAGCCTAATTTGATACCATACATGAATTACGCGAGGAGATTGTTGCCTTTCTTTGATAAGGTTGAGTTACATCATGTACCGCGAGCAGAGAATCAGATGGCTGACGCCCTAGCCACTTTGTCTTCCATGTATAAAGTCAACTTCTGGAATGAGGCTCCCAGAATTGTTATCTCCCGGCTTGACAGGCCCGCCTTCGTGTTTGCCATTGACGAAGCATCTGATGATAAACCGTGGTATTTTGATATCCTTAATTTCCTGAAAAACAAAGAGTATCCGGCTGGGGCATCCGGTCACGATCAGAAGACTCTCAGGAGATTGGCGGGTAACTTATATCTGAATCCGGACGGTGTCCTGTACAAGCGAAATCACGACTTGGTGCTACTACGTTGTGTAGATGAGAAAGAGGCGAAGCTGCTCATGGAGGAAATACATGAGGGTACATTTGGTACGCATGCTGGTGGGCATGCTATGACGAGGAAGTTGCTGCGGGCAGGTTATTATTGGCTAACTATGGAAACTGATTGTTTCAAGTTTGCAAAGAGGTGTCATAAGTGCCAGATCTATGCAGATAAGATCCATGTGCCTCCGAGTCCTCTGAACGTGATGTCGTCACCGTGGCCGTTCTCAATGTGGGGAATCGATATGATTGGAAAGATCGAGCCGACGGCATCTAACGGACACCGGTTCATTCTGGTAGCAATCGATTATTTTACCAAATGGGTGGAAGCGGCATCCTATGCAAATGTGACCAAGCAGGTGGTAGCCAGGTTTATCAAACGAGATATCATTTGCAGATATGGAATTCCTGAGCGGATAATTACCGACAACGGTTCAAACCTGAATAACAAAATGATGAAGGAGCTGTGTCAGAATTTTAAGATTGAGCATCACAACTCCTCCCCTTATCGACCCAAGATGAATGGCGCTGTGGAAGCGGCCAATAAGAATATAAAGAAGATTGTGCAGAAGATGGTGGTGACCTATAAGGATTGGCATGAGATGCTACCTTTCGCTTTGCACGGTTATCGTACGACGGTACGCACATCAACCAGGGCAACCCCGTTTTCGTTGGTATATGGAATGGAAGCAGTGTTACCACTGGAAGTTGAGATTCCTTCCCTGAGAGTATTACGAGATGTCCAACTAGACGAGGCAGAATGGGTGAAAGACAGATTGAACCACCTGAGTTTAATGGATGAGAAGAGGCTAGCTTCTCTAGCATATGGTCGGTTGTACCAGAGCCGAATGAAGAAAGCATATGATAAGAAGATACATCCTCGGAGCTTTCAGACGGGCGACCTTGTGCTGAAAAGGATTCTCCCGCCACAGGCAGATCACAGGAGCAAGTGGACCCCCAACTACGAAGGGCCATACGTTGTCAGAAAAGTCTTTTCAGGAGGAGCTTTGTTGTTGTCCACCATGGACGGTGAAGACTTTACGTCGCCTGTGAATTCGGACGCAGTTAAAAAATACTTTGCTTGAAATTGACCCGCTGGACAGAAAAAAGAGAGTCCAGGCAAAAATGGGGCATCCTGGCGAACCAAAAACAGAATGAAAGGTTCGGGCAAAAGTTAGGGATAAAATTGAAAAAATGTACACCCGCGAAGTTGAAAACCTACACTGGGCGGCTTCGGCAAAAAAGGGTATCCCGGTGAACTGAAAACCCGTAAAGGGCGGTTCACGCAAAAGTTAGGGATTTGAAAAGCAAATGACGGCGGTCCGAATTTGATACCGCGGTGCGCATTGGTGCGGGAGAATATACCTGAGAGGTCGATTATCAGATACAATCTCTTCGGAAGTGCGAATACCGGGAAAGCACTAGAGTCAGGCGAGTCATAGGAGGATCAGCTCATGATGTTCGTCTGCATCCCGTTGCCGACATGTGTACAAATTTGATTTGTCATTGTATTTATGATTCTTGTGCATACTTGTATATTTGTTGTGCGTAGATTCCTCTTTTCAGGAGTTACATCCCGTGTACAAAACTCCGCCCATTTAGGGGGCCCAATCAATAAAACATGTTATTCAGTAGTTGATGCTGGTTCTTTACTGTTTTGTACATGACAAACGCCAAGGTTTAATAAAACTAGCAAGTGTATAACATCGCTGGCCCTTGCCAATAATTGCTAAAACTTTGAATTAACTGAAGATAATGTCACGAATGCTAACCTGAATAGATTTGGTTGCATAGACTTGTCTTGTCTCGTTTCTGGTGTTGCAGGGTTCTTGACCATATGAAGTGGACGATCAGAAGATTGCAGTACTAACCAGAAGCTCGTAACGAAAAGGCTTGATCGTTACATGAAGTGAATCCCCACGCAGGTCGCGCTTCTGAGATAACATTGTTCCTTACCAAAGAAAAATCAAATTCCCCAGCCAGTCGCAACTTATCCGAAGGACATCCTCCAGCAGGGTCGTTTATTCTCAACAGAATTGATGATTCTAAGATCAAAGGCTGTATTCAGACAGTGCGGTGTCCCCCAAAAGGATTCCCCCATCCCGAGCAGAGTGGCTTAGCCTCAGAAGATTAATATTTCCAACTTGTGAGTTGTACCCAGACAGTCTACTCTTCCCAGTAGAGATTCCCTTCCCAGTAGGGTCATTTACTCTCCCCAACGGAGTCAGCTGATTTTCCCCAAGAGAGTCGTTTCGTCCCCAGCGGAGTTCTCTCTTTTCAGCAAGTGTTTTCTTTCCTCCCAGTGGAAATCGAAGGTTAAAAATCTTCACGACAGAGTTGGTTGTGTGTCCGGCATTTATTTTGTCGGAATACCGTGTGATACCGTTCACTCCCCAGCAAAAGTCCAATTTTCATTGGCACGGGTAAGCTGTCCCTGACAGAAGTCCCAATCATGATTGGCGCATTCAGTTATTCCTCAGCGAAGTTGGCTTCATTCTTCCAGCATTTATTTTACTGGAATAATTCTGTGACGCCTGGTTATCCCCAGCGGAGTTGGCGTTGTCTTCAGCATTTATTTTGCTGAAGCGGTTTTCTGTATCCCAGCAGTTCGAGCTTGCATCTGCATTGGCATATATTGTCATATTTGCATCTACCAAATAAAAACGCATAACATTTCCATGTCGAATGGAGCATTGCGTCATTGTCAAACATCTGCATTTTGAAACATAAGCCAGGTTGGTTAACCCGATTGTTTCTAGTGTTGTTTCCCTTGCAGGTGGAGAGAGCTCGTGCTCAAATTAATTACCAAGCATTCAAGATCTCGGCGTGAGACATGTAAGGATAATGTCAATTGTGGCATTATTCCCCACAAAGTTGCTTGTTTAAGTTTCTCTTACCCCTCCAGCGGAGTATTTCTTCAGGATTGCTGTTATAGCAATATCGAAAGATTTCGTGAATCGATTTTTGGAGGTTGTCTGGCAGTGTGGATTCAGAAAACCCCTAGTAGAGTCCTTCTCAGATTTGCTGCCATGTCAGCCACTAAAAATTGGAAGACTAGACTCATATTGTGTTACCCATGTGATTGATGGAGCTAGCAGTTGCAAAGATAGGCAGAAAAGTTGTATCAGAGTATTTCCCATAGCAGAGGCCAGAGTTATTTTCCTGTATTTGACAGAGTATTTCCCGTAGCGGTGACGGAGTTATTTTCCTGTATTTGGCAGAGTGTCGTCCCGTAATGGTGATGGAGTTATTTTCCTGTATTTGACAGAGTATCTACCCGTAGCAAAGGCGGAGTTATTAACCTGTATTTGACAGAGTATATTCTGTAGCAAAGGCGGAGTTATTTTCCTGTATTTGACAGAGTATCTACCCGTAGAAAAGGCGGAGTTATTAAACTGTATTTGATAGAGTAATTTCCCGTAGCAAAGGCGGAGTTAATTTCCTGTATTTGGCAGAGTATTTCCCGTAGCAAAGGCGGAGTTATTTTCCTGTATTTGACAGAGTATCTACCCGTAGCAAAGGCGGAGTTATTTTCCTGTATTTGGCAGAGTATCTACCCGTAGCAAAGGCGGAGTTATTAACCTGTATTTGACAGAGTATTTCCCGTAGCAAAGGCGGAGTTATTTTCCTGTATTTGACAGAGTATCTACCCGTAGCAAAGGCGGAGTTATTTTCCTGTATTTGGCAGAGTATTTCCCGTAGCAAAGGCGGAGTTATTTTCCTGTATTTGACAGAGTATCTACCCGTAGCAAAGGCGGAGTTATTTTCCTGTATTTGGCAGAGTATTTACCCGTAGCAGTGACAGAGTTATTTTCCTGTATTTGGCAGAGTATCGTCCCGTAATGGTGACGGAGTTATTTTCCTGTATTTGACAAAGTATCTACCCGTAGCAAAGGCGGAGTTATTAACCTGTATTTGACAGAGTATTTCCCGTAGCAAAGGCGTAGTTATTTTCCTATATTTGGCAGAGTATTTCCCGTAGCAAAGGCGGAGTTATTTTCCTGTATTTGACAGAGTATCTACCCGTAGCAAAGGCGGAGTTATTTTCCTGTATTTGGCAGAGTATTTACCCGTAGCAAAGGCGGAGTTATTTTCCTGTATTTGACAGAGTGTCGTCCCGTAATAGCAAAGGCGGAGTTATTTCTTGTAGTAATGACAAAGTATTACCCGTAGCGATGGCGGTGTTATTTTCCCAGATTGTTACCCGTAGCAGAGGCGGAGTTATTTTCCTGTATTTGGCAGAGTATGTACCCGCAGTGGTGGCAGAGTCATTTTCCCGTAATAATGACAAAATTTTCCCGCAGTGGTGGCGGAGTGATTTCTCGTAGTGATGGCGGGGTTATTTTCCTGTATCGTTGACAAGGTCATGTTTTGTTGACAGAAGTACTTCTTCCAGTGAAGTCAATAAGTTCATTCCAGTATTGACAAGATAATGTTGAAATCGTACTTGTAGATAATGTTCCCCAAACAGTTGTGCAGTTTATTTCTGCGGTTGGCAAATTTCCGGGTTCTTAGTATTCAACCGTCTCGTACCTCGAATGTTTGAAGGCCGTTCGCTCTTCACCCAGTCGGGTCCAAGTCGTTTGAATAGGGGCAGCTGTTGCACCCTAAAATTTGACCAACCGGTCCTAATATCTGGTTTATGTTTCGCCACATTTTGCATTCGCATTCGCATACGGCATGCATTGCATTTTTATCATTCATATTGGTTTTTATCGGGATTATAGCCCCTGGCGTTTTAGGCGGTTCAGGCCGGTCGAAATAGAAGTCTGTTGAGAATTGGTGCTCGTTCCTGGCGTTTTCAGGCCATCTCGGTGCCCGGGTTTCGCTACGGTTGCGTAATTGGGTTTTAATCGGTTTAATCGGCCTCCTAGCATTTTTAGGATTTTTTCTGTCATTTTTCTGGATTTTAATGTACTTAATTGGATTTTTCTGGATTTTATAGAGTTTTTTATAATTTTTAGAATTTAAATAAATTTTCTTTTCATTTTTTCAGAAATTAATAGATTTTTAATAAATTCAGATATTATTTTTTTCTTTTAGTAGTTTAATAGATAAATAGTTTTTTTTCTTTAATGGAATGGAAAAAAAATAATAATAAAGGATGTATGTAGATATTAGTGTGTGTTAGATTGTTTTTAAAAATGATAGTAGATTTTAAAAGAAATTAAATGTTTTTAGTTTTTTTAGTTTTTTAATTTTTTAGAATTAATTAGGATTTAATAATAGTTTTTTAGATTTTTCTGGATTTAATTAGGATTTTAATAATGGTTTTAGATTGTTTTACAGATTAATTAGGTTTAGTTTTAATTTTCATTTTTAGAATTAAGTAGGGTTTATTAGATTAATTAGGGGTTTTTCTTTCTTAATTTTCGTTTCACGGTTAATTAGATTTTTAACTTTAATGTTGTGCAGCTAATCAGAATTAAATGCATGTAATTTTGTTTTAGAGTTTAATCCAGGATTAAGTCCAATTTGGGCCCAATCAACAAACTATCCAGTCCAAGCCCAGAGTCAAAGGTCCACATTCGCAGCTGCCAGGTGTCTATAAAGCCTCGAGGCCACGCGTCAGCAATTTTTCCCAGCCACCTCAATCACACTCAGCTTGCATGCATCACACGTGTGCTCCTTTCTGAACCCCACTCACCAATTCAGTGACACACGTCTCTCACTGGCCCTCCCTTCTTCCACGCGTCCAGCTCCCAGCTGCCACCTACCTCCACCAGTCATCCCTGCCGGAGACCGATCGCCGGCCATGCAAATCGCTCTGACCGCCGTCTAACCACCTCCGGCAGCCGCAACAACCCGCCGGAGACAGTTTTTCGCCCAGAAACTCATAATCTTCCTCCTTCTCTTTCGATCCTCTTCATCGCTTCAGCAGCGATCATCAAAAATCACCGTCGGAATCATCATTTGCCAGGCAAAACCACTTGTGTTCATCTTGGACTCATCGGAGTTCATCAATGTGCTTCAGTGAAATCTCCAGATATTCCAGATCAAGCTTCACGATCTCCGGATCTTCATAGTTCTGCATCTCCAGATTGCTGACGTTTACTTCGTCCGTTGAGGATCTTGCATCATCTCTTCAAAGATCATCCACCGAACGCTCCGACTTCGCCACAAGAGCCTCAAAACGTTCGTAACATTCAAGAACACTTTTGCATTGTCTTGCTTCAGCGAGTTTCTTTCCAGATTCTTCAAGGCTTTCAGCAGAAATCTGTTTCCGTTTGGATAGTTCCGTTGAGCTTCAGCGATCATCTTCTTCGAAGAGCATCAGATCTTCCGCGGCGTCATAATCCAGGTTTCATTTCTTCCCCCTCCATCTCTTTGCATGTGAGTAGTTGTAGTTTCTTGAAGATAATTAGGTTAAGCGAGTTAGGGTCAATCCTTATGTTTAGGTTGTGAATATCGGAGGTCTCTGAGAAATGAATAAGGTAGTGTTTATTGATTTGAGAGGAGTTTCGATCGGTGATAACGATGGAGTTTTGAGGTTTGGTTATGGTTGGTCGAGTCAAGAACAAGATGTTCGCTGCTGAATGTGTTAGGGTTTGGATGTGTTTCGGGAGGACTGAAAGTGCAGAAGCTGCGCTAGGTTAGTGATGAACAATAGAGGATGTTAGAAGTGTTTTAGGGTTTGATGTTGCTGAAGATTGGGTTTGATAGAACTCGGGCTTTAGGCCCAATTACGCACATTCCTGAACCATACCCCCTTGCTACTCATGAAACGCCCCTCCCCCTGTGTGAAGGCGTTTGGGCCTAGCCCCATTGCTGTTAGCACCCCCCAAATTAGGCCCAGAGTGAATAACAAGGAGATACGCTGCTGCTTGCACCCCCCCTGCTTGGTTGTTTTTTTTATGTTTTCTGAATAAAATTGGGCCCAGCGCAATTGCTCCTTGCACCCCCATATCTGGGCCCATCATGATAATAACTGAATTTTATTACTTTGTGCACCCCCTCATCATTTTCATATTAAATTTCACTCCAAATTTCTTTAATCTTTAAAAAATTCATAATAAAATGAAAAATGGATATTTTTTAATGAGACTTTTTTTCCTATTTTCCATTTTCTGTCTAGAAAAACATAAAACCATAAAATTGTCATTTTACTTCATTTTTCTATTTTTTGTATATTTTTACATTTAATTGCTTTCTTTAATTCTTTTAGTTGATGCTACCAATTGTTGAATTTAGTTTAGGAGCTTCCTTTAGGATTTTCACCCCATTCTTTTTAGTACAACTAGATATGGATATTAGGTGTCCCCTGGTTTTTTATACCATTTTTTTAGGATTTATTTTAGGTAGTTTAGTTAGAAACTATTAGGATAGTCAATTAGGGTTGTGAATATGACATAGGTGTAACAAAATAAGTTTCTTTTTGGGTTTTTTTTAGGACAAATTAGAAGATGGGACTATAGGGGTATTATGGGTAAGTGATAGATCCCTTAGTAAATGTTAGACTTCCCCCTATTATATTAATACTATTAGTATATTCTTGTAATTGATTGATTGTATGGTGTGCCCTTTCTAGGGTTATTGTTTGACTGTGTGGGGTATTGGGCCTGCTTGGGGTTTGGGTTTGAGCTGAAGACTGTGCTGATGAAGCCATTGAAGACAAAAGGAATGAAGACCCAATTCAAGAGTTGATGAAGATTGTAGCTTGCTTGCAGCTGTTGGAGCTTATAGGAACTAGGAACTAGGTAGAGCTTAAAATAGAAACTTGCTTCATAAACATGGAAGGTCTTGTTTGCCTCCATCCCTCTCTATGATGCAGAGTCTCTCTAGGATACTCACCCCCTTCCTTTGGAAGACTTGGTGACAGTATCTAAGAGATAGAACTCTTGAGAGAAACATTCTACATTTTGTTAACAGTCTGTTTGCCACCTTTGGTGGTCAACTAACTGTTTAACATCCCAATTCATTCTTTTGATTGTTCCTCAGCTTGGAGAGTTTGATTTGAAGAAAAGCCATGAAAGATTGAAGATAGAGACCTTGCTTGAAGACTGTAAAAGATGAAGATTGTGCTGTTGAAGCTGTGCATTTGACTGCTGCTGTCTGAAGCCCCTGCTGTTTGAAGTTGTTGAAGGTGTTTACTGTTAGAGTCTCTTTCCTCGAAGATTAATGCTTGCTTGAAGCTTGTAGATGTTTGAAGATGACTTGAAGACAGATGTTGAGGGAGCTTGCTGTGCAGATTTGCTGTTTGCTGTTTATTTTTGCTGTTTATAAGCTTTTGATGTATTATTTGAGTTTCCCGGACTGTATTGTTTGCCAATTAACCTGTTAGGTTGAAAGTGAATTTTGTTCACTTTTGCCTGTTGTTTTCTAGGTTCGAGGTTGAGTGGGACTCCCTTGCCTCACTTGTATTGTTGCATTCATGCATATTTTACTATTTTATTGTATCTGTTGTTTCTGTTTCCGCTTATCCCCTTAGGATCTCTGTTTCTCTCTGCGCAAGAGAGGAACATGATAGACATTAGGTCTTAACCCATGCATGATAACATTAGGTTAGTCTGACTCCCTTTTCAACCATAGGTTAGAGTTGCTGTTTCTCTTCTCATCTTAAAACAAACAGAAAAACACAATAAAATTTCAAATCCAATAAAAGACACTTCTTCCGTAAAAGAATGTGAACTCATCAAAACGTCATTTTTGTCCGCTTGGACCGGTAATCAGAAAAACCCTTTTCCAGAAGGAGATAAAAACAATCAAGACAGACTTGTGTCGTACGTGGCCCGAACTACGTTTGCTCTGATCTTTCATGCGGTATGAAAGTACGTAGGCATAGGATGCGATATCCTAGCGAGCAACCTTCCCCTCCTTTCCCGTAAGTAGGCGAACTACGTTGACTCTGATTTCTCGTTCCAGATGGGAATACGTAGGCATAAAATGCGATACTTTGCCGAGTCATTTTCTTTTCTTTTAACCCCAGACCTGTAGAGTAGATAGAATAACAATCCTTTCGACAGAAAACAAGCGTGGATCCCGTCGAATACGACGGACGTGAAAGGTGCTAATACCTTCCCCTTGCATAACCGACTCCCGAATCCAGGTTTTGGTTGTGATGACCATTCCTTTCCCCGTTTTGCGGTAGGTTTACTTCGAGCGTTTCTTTTCCCTCCTTTGGGATAAATAACGCACTAGTGGCGACTCTTTTGTTCAGCCGGCGCCGATTTTCGCGGTAGCGACAACACCCAAAGATAAAACAAACAAGCGCTAGGATTGACTTGCAAAGGGGATGGGAAGATATCCCCAGTAGAGTCGCCAGCTGTCGCATCGCTGTGAAGAGGGGTCGGCAAGGACAAAAGAGTCGCCATTGTTTGTTATTTATCCCAAAGAAAGGGAAAGGAAACGATCATAGAAAACCTACGAAAAAGGGAAAAGACAGGTCATCGCAACCAAATCTCGGGTTCGGGAGTCGGTTACGCAAGGGGAAGGTATGAGCACCCCTCACGTCCGTCGTACTCGACAGAATCCATACTTGTTATCTATCTAAAAAGGTGTTAATCTATCTAAGCTACAGGCCACAGGGACAAAAGAAAAGAAAAGAGACTCGATAGAGCATCGCCGCTTTATGCCTACGTTACTCCCTCGTGCAATGGGAAAGTCAGAGTCAACGTAGTTCGGAAAAACTACGGGTCAAGGCGGGGGAAGGTTGCTCGCCAAGACATCGTCGTCTTGTGCCTACGTATCCTCGTCTGGTACGAGAAATCAGAGCAAACGTAGTTCAGGCTGACACGACCACAAGTTAATTCAAGTGTTTTACCTGAGTAGGGTTAAACCTTAGTTCTAGCAGTTAGGTGCATTGCTGCTCGACCATTGGAGACTTAGATGTTACCTGTTTGTGATAGAACCAAGAGTTAACAACACTCTTTTTGAAAATGATCTTCAATTAATCCCGAAGGATAAAAATATTTGATGTTTGTTTTTAAGTCTTTTATGAAAGAAGTGAATTGAGTTAAGTTTGTA
This sequence comes from Lathyrus sativus, assembly GCA_963859935.3. Lineage (NCBI taxonomy): Eukaryota > Viridiplantae > Streptophyta > Magnoliopsida > Fabales > Fabaceae > Lathyrus > Lathyrus sativus. The sequence continues at coordinate 314,596,740 of OZ012739.1, forward strand.
ACTCATGTTGCACTAAAGACTATGACTCAAGAGCGAATGCATCGCATATCGTCCAAAGGACATACGCTAAACACTCTAGACAGTATGAGAGGAGGCCCCCCAATCATCATTTTCCAAGTGCTTAAGGCTCGTAGCGTACAACACTTATTATCTTTTATTAGATGTTTTGAAGAAGTTTTGAGATGAGAAGAGAAAGGTGCAAAACTAAGGGGAAACTAACTCAACCCTAATGTTATCATGCAATGTGCTCCTATGATTGAGATTAAGAAGGGAAAAACTATCCTAATGTTAGCATGCTTGAATTGAACACTTAATGTCTCTCCTACTCCCAAAGGGGACTAGGAATCCTAAGGGATCATGGCAAAGGAACCAAGAAAACACAAGATAAATCAATCACAAGTGAGATGTGTTGCACCCCAAAATTTGACCAACCTTTTTCAGTAATTTGGCTTATGTTTCGTTTCATTTGCGTATCATTTCTCGCATACGGTGCATTTTGTCAGTCAGGAAGAATTATCGAGATCATAGCCCATTTTCTCGCGTTTTAGGCGATTCAAACCAGTTTAAATAAGGAGATTTATTTCGGAATCGAGTGGAGTTTGTTCTCATTCTGTTGGTCCGGTCCGTGCTGGTATTTTCGGCGACATTTCGGTACTCGCCTATTTTTCATGACATTTTTATGGCTATTGTTCAGTTATGCAGTTTTTTTTAAAAATAGAAATAGTCTTTAATTGTTTAGAATATCATTAATTTAATTAGATTAGATAGTATAGGATTTATTAGGATTAGCTAATCTTTATTATTAATTAATTTTGGTTATTTAATTAAGATTATATCATTATCAGGTTAGTCTATTTCATTAATTAGTTATAGGTTTTTATTAGTTACCATTTAATTAACCAAGTCAGCCTTCATCATCATTTTTTAAACCGTGTTTAGCGTGTTGTTAATCATTAATCTGTCATTAGGTCATTAACAAGCCAGGACACATGTCACCATTCCACTATATAAGCTACTATTCATTGTCCCTTACCCTGGGATAAGAACCCTAGCAGCAGACACAAATCCCTAACCCTAGCTGCCTCATCAGCTTCATCACCTTCCTCCAATTTCATCAGATTCGAGTTCATCCTCAAACACCATTTCTGTTTTCACCTTCAACATCAAGATTCGAACCTCCGTTAACCTCACAACCACCAAACCACCTTAAATGGAAACTCTTCCCCTGTTCGTCTTCAAACATCCTTTCAAACCTTTAACATCTCAATACAACTCACCAACATCATCTTCGAACAGCTTCGAAATCTTCAAACCCACAACTCGGACCTTCATTATCATTGAAACACAAACCCAGAACTTCATATACCCAGATGCGAAAAATCTCCATCACTTAACCTCAAACTCCAACCTATAAACCAAAACCCATATCTTCTTCTTACGAGCTTCAAACCACACGAATCCCTTCAACATTGAAACCCATTTTTCAGAAACGTCCATCTTCCTCCATAACCTGCAACCGCAAATCCAAACCGAAATCCCATTCTAACCCACTCTTCAAACTCATCTCCATTAACACGCCCATAAATCCGTTAACACAGCCTAAAATCCCTCATCCGATGAAACCCATTCAACCCATCTCTGCTTTTCGACCCACGACCTTCTTCCACAAATTTCATCTCCTTCTCCATCGAACAACCTTCTATCATCCAACAGAAACCCAGAACACAACGAAACCTCCTTCTCCATTTTTTCGTCTCCTTCACAACCACAACGCCCTTCAATACAACCCACCAAAAACCCCTCTTTCCAAAATAGTATCCATTTAACCCAAAACTTTCAGTCATTGCTTTCACAATCCCAGACTTTCAACCTCAAAACCAACATAACCCATTCGCAAGATTCCAAAACCCCTCACAAAATCAAAACAGTAACAAATAGAACAAATCCAGAGAAATCCAACAGAGAAAAATAGAGAGAAGATGAGTTGATTTTAGGATCTCAAAGCTGAGAATGATGAACAGAGAGATTTTTTTGAGAGAGAGAAAGTGTGAGAATGAGAGAGATACAGTGAGAACGACATGGCGAAGAAGAAGGAATTTCATCGCTTTTTGTTTTTTATTTATTTTAATCGCTGCTAGCTGGTTTTGTTATGAGGCATGGTTGGGCCTCACGACTCATTCTCTTCATTGTCTCACCCCCACTGTTTTTACCCATCTTTTAATTTTTAATAAGTTTTTATATTTTCTTTTGTAAATATTTTGTGTTATAAATAGTTAACAGACTGTTATTGTATTTCATATACATTATTATTATTTTATACTTTATTTTGTATCTAGTTTTTTAAATATGTAAATATTATATTATACTCTATTTCCTTTTAGAATTTTATATGTTTATATTTTAGAAGCTTTTATATTCTCTTTTTAGATTTATACATTATATTTTATTTCAGAAGTTTTTTTAGAGTTCTATTTAATTTTCTTAATATTTATTACTTAGAATTTTAATAGTACTTTATTTTTTAGAGTTGATATTATTTCTCTTTTGTTATTGGGCATTTTTTTTTGCCATTTGGGTCGATGAAGAAGTTTTCCACCGTTTAGCCGTCAAATTATTGACGTGAAACAAAGGATCTGAGACCACTTCTTTCTCTCCTCAATTCTTTTCATCTTTTGAATTTATTTTGACTTTTGGTGATTGATGAAGTCTTGTAAGATGAGATCCCACTGTTTTGGGTCCGTGCGACACGATTCAATTGGAGAATGATTCTCAATATCATTTCTCTATCTTGTCTTTAGCACGTAAATCGATACGCGATCTCTTAAAGTTTGACTTCCTTTATAAGTCGAGCTATGACGATTTAGCGTCACATTGGTCCCGATTTAAAGCATTATCAAGGAACAAAAGAGGAGAAGATTGGAATGGGGGTTGTGCACAATGTCAAGGGTCAACGGAACCACTCCGTTCGGTAACATCTTTCTAATTCAAATCTTTTAATCAACCGTCGAGCGTTGTGAGTTCTAAGCAATAGATACGTGGGAAATGATGAGTGAGGGGCCTCCTCTCATTCGTCTAGGGTGTTTAGCATATGTCCTTTGGACAATATGCGACACATTCGCTCCTACGCCTTAGGTTCTAGCGTGTGTCTCCCGAGTTCCTTCCCGTTTGGGCGTGTTAGGCCCGCTTCCTCTTTGTTCTCGCCCCCCGTGCGATCGAATTTCTTTTCTCTCGCATCCTGGAGATTGAGTTCCCTTCTCTTGCCCCCGTGCAATCGAGACCGTTTTCCGTAGTTAGCTGAACTACAGCTGCTCTGATTTCTCATACCAGATGAGAATATGTAGGCATAATATGCGATATCCTAGCAAGCACACTAACAAAAAATTTCTCTGTTCTCTCGCTTCCGTGCGATTGACGAATAATCTTTCCCTTTCTCTTGCCCTAGCGCAATTGAGACCAGACCGTAGGTTCTCGTACCTTTAACCAATGACATACTACGTCCGTTATACCGCAAACAGGTAATGCCTAAGTCTCAAATGGTCGAGCAGCAATACACCTAACTGCTAGAATGCGTACACTGGTATCGTCCACCTCTTCTCTCATCCGCGTACGATTGAGAACACCCCGTTTACCCGTAGTTAGCCTGAACTACGTTTTGCTCTGATTTCTCGTATCAGACGAGAATACGTAGGCACAAGACGCGATGTCTTGGCGAGAAATCCCCCCCGTAGTTTCCCGAACTACGTTGACTCTGACTTTCCCATTACACGAGGGAATACGTAGGCATAGAGTGGCGATGCTCTATCGAGTCGGTTCTTTCCATTCTTTTCAGTTCTTTCCATTCTTTTCAGTTCTTTCGATTCTTTTCAGTTCTTTCCATTTAGCTTTAGCAGCTATAGATAGATTGTTTTTCACCCACAGACTAGACAACTCAAGCATGGATCCCGTCGAGTACGACGGACGTGAGGGGTGCTAATACCTTCCCCTTGTGTAACCGACTCCCAAACCCGAGATTTGGTTGTGATGACCGATCTTATGCCTCTTTACGTTAGGTTTTCTCTGAGCGTTTCCTTTCCCTCTCTTGGGATAAACAACGCACGGTGGCGACTCTTCTGTCATTGTCGGCCTCGATTTTTGCAATAGCGACAGCTGGCGACTCTACTGGGGACGGAAATATCCCATATGCGAGTCAATCCTAGCTCTTGTCTGTTTTGGTTTGTGGGTGTTTATTTGTGTGTTGTATTTTGTATATTGTTGTATTTACATTTTCTGCACTATATTATTATCTGTTGTTGTTGTGCTGTGGGTGAGGATGTTCCAATGAGAGATAAGCCAAAACCCAGGCTTGAGTACAAACCTAGCATTAGTAGCAGAGATTAGTGGGGGGCCTGTTTGCTTAGTAGATACAGTTCCCCATGAAATTCGCGCTCCAACGAGATTCTCTTTGATGACTTTCCTTCAGATCCTTAGGATCAGTTGGGATTTTGGATTTGAGAGTTGTCGACTCTGGGAACCGATCACTTGTGATTTAGCTAAGTGAGGCCTCTTCAGGAGATTATGATGCCAAACCAGAAATGGTGAATGTATCATCATTTCTTGAAAGTCTGTGACGCTGATGAACGCATAGGATGTCGTACCTTGTCAGTTTAGGTCCATACCTATGAGTGGGAGGGTTTTTGTAGGAAACTTGACTTCCAGCCAACCCGGTATTTTGGTTTTCTCTTCAGAGCGAATTTACTCAGTCAGCAGCACAACAGTATTCAGAGCTTTGTGAGGGTTGTGATCCCGTGTTTGCTGCATCTTGCATTGCATTTGCATAATAATCTTTGCATCATTTTGCATATCCTTTCTCCAGCTGGCCAGAGCTCTTATCCAGCCTTTGTTTTGCTTCAGAAGGTGATTCTCCGGTGATCGTTCTGAGCAAGTGGTGATTGTTGGAAGACGAACAAGTGGTTGAATCAGAATTAAGCAGTGTCAAGCAGTGAAGTCAGTTGAAAGTTATAGGTAGCTATGTCAGGGAACGACTTCTAGAATGTGAATACCTTGTCAGGTTTTACTGTGACGACTAATCCTCCGTATGGTTCTCTACCCGATGAAGACTTTTCGCAAGCGAACAACCTGACTGAAGCTCAGCCCGTGCAGCCCTCTGTTGAAGACCAGGATCTACATGAACAGTCTGTTGTCCGAAGTGAACGTTCTTCTTCTCTTGATGCTTCAGATTATCATGATGTTGTGTCCTCTGTGTTGATTTCCCGAAGAGAGGTTTTGATAGTAACGAGTAAGGACCCAAGGGCTCTTGAGTATGCTAAGAGGTTGCATGCATTGGATGAAAAACTCAAAGCCTTGGAAGTTAAAGATGTTGTTGGTCTCAATGCTTCAGACATCTGTCTGGTGTCCGGCCTAGTGTTACCTTCGAATTTCAAAGCACCGAGGTTTGAAAAGTACAAAGAGGATAGCTGCCTGAGGCAACACTTGGTGATGTTCTGCAGAAGAATGACTTCGTTGGTGCACGATGACAAGTTGATGATCCACTGTTTTCAAGGCAGTCTGATTGGGCATCTCTGAGTTGGTATATGCAGTTGGAGAGTAATCAGATCCGATCATGGATGGATTTAGCCAAGGCTTTCCTGAAACAGTACGAGTATAATCTTGACATGGCTCCCAGTCGCATGCAGTTGCAAGAATTGTCTCAAGAGAACAATGAACCCTTCAAAAGATATGTTTAGAGATGGAGAGAATTTTCTTCCAGAGTGAAACCACCACTCCTAGACCAAGAGTTGGCAGACATGTTCGTAAACTCCTTGCAGAG
>OZ012739.1:314603045-314644823 GCA_963859935.3 Lathyrus sativus
AAGGGATTTGCTAAGTTATCCTTGCCATTGACGCAGTTGACTAGGAAAGGTCAAGCTTTTGTTTGGGATGCTAAGTGTGAATCAAGTTTTCAAGAACTTAAGAGAAGGTTGACGACGGCTCCTGTGTTGATTTTGCCGAATCTGGAAAAACCGTTTGTTGTGTATTGTGATGCTTCTTTGATGGGTTTGGGAGGTGTGTTAATGCAAGATAAACAAATTGTAGCTTATGCTTCGAGGCAACTCAAAGTGCATGAGAAGAATTATCCGATGCATGACTTAGAGTTGGCCGTCGTGGTGTTTGTGTTGAAACTTTGGAGGCATTATTTGTTCGGTTCGAAATTTGAAGTGTTTAGCGATCATAAGAGTTTGAAGTATCTCTTTGATCAGAGAGAATTGAATGCAAGACAGAGAAGATGGTTAGAGCTTCTGAAGGATTATGATTTTGGGTTGTATTACCATCCGGGTAAAGCGAATGTGGTAGCTGATGCTCTGAGTAGGAAATCATTGCATATGTCGATGATGATGGTAAAAGAGTTGGAATTGGTTGAGCAATTTCGTGATTTGAGTTTGGTGTGTGAGAAGACTTCTAGTGGAGTTAAGCTGGGTATGTTGAAGCTTACGAGTGGTATTTTGGAGGAGATTCGAGAAGGTCAGAAATCTGATTTGAGTTTAGTTGATCGGTTGACTTTGATCTATCAAGGCCAAGGTGGTGATTTTCGGATTGATGAGAATGGTATTATGAGATGTCATGATAGAGTTTGTGTTCCTGATGTTGTTGAGCTGAAGAAGAGTATTCTTGAAGAAGGACATCATAGTGGATTGAGTATTCATCCGGGTGCTACTAAGATGTATCAAGATTTGAGGAAAGTATTTTGGTGGCCTCGTATGAAGAAGGATATTGCCGAGTTTGTGTATTCTTGTTTGACTTGTCAGAAGTCAAGGATTGAACATCAGAAATTGTCGGGTTTGATGAAGTCGTTGTTTATTCCTGAGTGGAAATGGGATAGCATTTCTATGGATTTTGTATCTAGTTTGCCGAGGACGCCGAATAATTTTGAAGCTATTTGGGTTATTGTGGACAGATTGACTAAATCTGCTCACTTTATTCCTATGCGAATGGATTACCCGTTGGAGAGATTGGCGAAGCTGTACATTGAGAGGATTGTCTGTTTGCATGGCATTCTGTCTAGTATTGTGTCGGATAGAGATCCGAGGTTTACTTCGAGATTTTGGGAAAGTTTGCAAGGTGCTTTGGGTACGAAGTTGCGTTTGAGTTCAGCTTATCATCCACAGACTGATGGTCAGACTGAGAGGACGATTCAGTCACTTGAGGATCTTTTGAGAGCTTGTGTGTTGGAGAAGGAAGGAGCTTGGGATAGCTACTTGCCTTTGATTGAGTTTACTTACAACAACAGTTTTCATTCGAGTATTGGTATGGCACCGTTCGAGGCTTTGTATGGTAGACGGTGTAGGACGCCATTGTGTTGGTATGAGTCGGGAGAGAGTCTTGTAGTTGGACCAGAGATAGTTCAATAGACTACCGATAAGATTAAGATGATTCAAGAGAAGATAAGGATTTCTCAGAGTCGCCAGAAGAGTTATCATGACAAGAGGAGGAAAGCACTTAAATTTCAAGAGGGAGATCACGTGTTTCTTCGAGTCACTCCGATGACTGGTGTTGGTAGGGCATTGAAGTCGCATAAGTTGACACCAGCGTTTCATTGGTCCTTATCAGATTTTGCAGAGGATAGGAGAAGTGGCCTATCGTGTTTCTTTACCGCTGTCGCTTGCTAATCTCCATGATGTGTTCCATGTATCTCAGTTGAGGAAATACATTGCGAATTTGTCTCATGTGATCCAAGTAGATGATGTGCATGTGAGAGATAACCTGACTGTGGAGACATCACCTATGCGGATAGAGGATCGGGAGTTGAAGCAACTTCGAGGCAAAGAGATTGCTTTGGTGAAGGTTGCCTGGGGAGGACCGGCTGGTGGAAATGTTACTTGGGAGCTGGAGAGCAAGATGAGGGAGTCTTATCCAGAGTTGTTTGAATCAGGTAACATTTTCGAGGACGAAAATTCCTAAGTGGGGTAGAGTTGTAACAGTCCAATTTTAATTAAGTGATTATTTTAATTAATTAAATGAATTATGGGGTTTATTTAATTAATTGAGTGATTATTTATTAAATTGGTAGATGTTTGAGAGGAAAATAAATTGGATAGAAAGTGATATAAAGGAAATTTGGAAAAGAAATAGAAAGTTAGAAACATAAGAAGGAGAAAGAAGAGAAAGAAAGTGGAAGAGGAGAAAAAGGGAAGAAAAGAGCAAAGCTTAGATTTTCATCAAGAACAACTCTCAAGCATCGATTTGAGGAAGGTAAGGGTGTGAAATATCATTATCTTATCAATGTATGTGATTATGTATGGATTGTTTGAGTTTGTTTGGGTGTTTTTCTCCATTTTCCATTCTAGGGCATAAATGGTTTAATCGGTAGAATCGAGTTTTGAACGGTTAGAATTCAAAATAAATTGCGTAGTTTAGTCGGGTAATGTTTAGCCGTGATTATTGGATTTCGTTTGATTGAATTTGGTTGAGTTTGTGAGTTTTGACATTTTTGGATAATTGAGGGTTTGAGATTTGAGTGGAAATCGGACGTCGTAGAAATCGTGTTTAATGGTTCTAATTCACTGCTATATGTTAGGTGAGTATGAGTATGTTTTGTTTCGAAAAAAAGAATTGAATCGGTCGGATTTTCGGGCGAAAATGCAAAATCCCGTAGCCGTGTTTAGGCAAAATTCTGGTTTTTCGGAAAACTTCAAAAATTCATAACTCTTGAACCGTAAGTCGGTTTCGACCCCCGTTCGAAGCGTTGATAAGGGTTTAACGAGATTATATTTCTAGAAAAAATGGCTTTGAAGCCTGTATCTGGTTCAATTATAGAAGAAAATTGAAAACATATTGTTGTGTTGATTTTTACCGTCGCGAATGTGTGTGATTGATGTGTTATTGTGCAAAATACTTTTGTTATATAACGTATAGCTTGTGCATGTTGTGATATGATATGCTGTGGGTAGCCGTATGACGTGAATCCTAGATGGTGGAATCGATTATGAAATATAGTTTTTTGACAAATATATGCATATTGTTTTTATGTGAAGAATGCATGAGAACATATTATGAATATGTGTGCATTGCTTGATAAATATGGTAATGATATTGAAGTGCAAATGCAGATTGATTGTATGCGATATTGTGAATGCATGAGAACATATTGTGAATGTGTGTACATTGTTTGAAAAGGTAATAAGGTTGAATTATGAATGCATATTTGTTGTATCCGATTATTGTGAATTAATGCATATGGGAGCATATTGTAAGATATGCGTGCATTGTTTGATAAACATGATGATGTAAAGTATGAATACGTGATTTTATGATATGTTGCGTGTGCATATATATATATATATATATATATATATATATATATATATATATATATATATATATATTTATATGCATTGATTATTATGATAATATTTCTCATCGTTCTGCTGTTTTATAATGCTCAATGAGGCATTGCAGATTAGGTTGCTGGAGGTTCTTTTTGTGAAGTTTTATCTTCATTCTTTTGTCGGGTCGCTCTGATATGTAGCACCGGGTAGGTAGGCTGTATAGCATTCTTTTGAGATACATTGTATATGTATCTGTTGGCAAATGTGTTTTGTAAAACCATGATGATGTGATGAACAAACTGATTTGATATGTATATTTATGATATTAGGTTTTCAAATGGTTTAATGTTTTAATCTTCTGCTGATATTTCGAAAATTGAAATGTGGGTATAAGGACCAAGTCCTCTATTTCAAAACTACCCCACTGTTACATGTCATTTTGAGCAGGTGTTGTATGATTTATTTTCATGTATGTGTGACATGCTCCTTTTATACCATATTTTAAATTTACTCTGACGAAATTTCAATAAGTGATTAAGTGATTTATTTGTTTATTTGGGGGTATAGAAAGGGGGTGTTACATATATCACCTTCCTATCATAAGTCTACTTAAGTCCGGGTGTAGGACTTATCTCATCGCATGAAAGTAACAACCCAAAGCGGAAACATATATATACAAGTAAACAAATATATATATATATATATATATATATATATATATATATATATATATATATATATATATATATATATATATATATATATATATATATATATATATATATATATATATATATATATATATATATATATATATATATATATATATATATATATATATATATATATATACAACAAAAACAAAAATAAGCAAGTTAGGGGAAACCCTCGAAAGCAAGTTCATCCCTAGTGAAGTCGCCATTTCTGTCGCAGTGAGAATTCGATATCAAGCTATTGATTAACTTGAATCACAAATCATTTTTCACCTTCGATATTTAATTTATCCAAAGGAAGGGAAAAAGAATGAATAAACCCATAAATATGCAATACAATGCAAAGCAGATGAGAATCTAAGGTTCAAGGGTTGGTTATACCTAGGGAAGGTGTTAACATCCTAAGCATCTCTAGTACTCTTAAGGAACCTCTTGTTTTATTATGTTATTGTTGTTTGTTAAAGGTGAACCTAGGGGTTTATTTCTAAGTATCTCGACTAAGGATTCTGATGGGAATGGAATCAGAGAATTCGTAGTTCCCCTATAGGGATTAAGGAACCATCGACTATGGCCAAAGTTCCAGGGGGAAGTTTTGTTAATTGATTCTAGGAGAAGAGACACGTTGTCATCTTAGGGAGAAAACTAGACTTAAACCACCACAAGTATGCGGAAGACGGTCTTTGCTTCGGATTGGGAGAAGGGCTCCAACTCGGATTTAGAATTGACGAGTATGCCACATACCTCTCTCAAGTGGAAAAGAAATCAACATCTTTCTTAATTATGTTATGGGGTAGGAGAATTATATCTCGACTAAGGATAATTAGTGTCTACTTCTGTTTTAAAATGGTTTAAAGTTGAAAAGCCAAAGTGGAAAAATGGCTTGAGATGTGTGAGGTGTTTTTTAGTTTTTGAAAAGAGGTTAGGAATAATTAACGTATTTTTGGATTTTTATTTATGAATTGTGAACCCTAATTGTCCTAACCAGGATTAGTCTCTAATTTCGCTAATAATCCATAATTTATCCTAATATGGTATTAACCTAAAATATCAATTATTTATTTGATTCTTTTATATTTTTATAATATGAGAAAAAATAGCCATAATAAAAAAAATCAGACAAATAAAATAAATAAACTCAAAGAAGCATATAATAGTTCAAGATATGTAGGAAGAAGAATTAATGGGCTTCATTTCATCAACTATTATTAATCATCTTAACCAAAATAATAATAATAATAATAATAATAATAATAATAATAATAATAATAATAATAATAATAATAATAATAATAAAGTAATAAATGGAAGGAGAAAAAATAAAATGCATGGACTAGGAAAGACATATGTAGAAATGTAAGAGTGTATAGGTTTTTTCATTTTTCTCACAAATAAAACTCACATGGTGTTGCACCCTAAAATTTGCTCAACCTTATTCACTTGGTTTATGTTTCAATTGCATTAGCAGTTGCATACAGGGTCATGCACATAGTTTATCCATCTGCATAGCATAAGCATAGCAAGTCATCCAACAGGGGACCAATCATTATTCTCATCTCTTTGAGCCTATCAAGAGGTTATTATTCTAATTCAATCCCATTCAAGTCATCAGAAAGAATTTGAAAGATAAGAAGTCATTGGATCAAGCAGTGCATCTATCTCCTGTCTGAGGGTATCTGAGGATCAACAAAGAAATTGTGAGCTGTGGGCTGAGCATGAATAGTATCTGGGCATCATGGGAGACTTAGAAAGTCATTTGGAGAAGGAGACAGGTCATTGGTGTGATCACAAGAATTGCAGTTGAGGGCAGCCAACTGGGGTTTCATTTGGGGTCAACTCTAGGTCAATTGACTGATTGAAAGGCATTAAGGGTTATTGGAGAGATGTGGGGTTCATAATTTGACATGTAAAGAAGGATATGTTGGTATTCTAAGAAGAAATCAAGAGGAATCAAGGAGAAGAGGAGTTTCTAAATTAGGGTTTCTATGTAAAATCCCCTAGTTTAGGTCAAATTTCCAAGCAAGATAAGTCAAAATACAAGCTTCAAATGGATCCTTGGCCAACATTCAACTTGTAGAGGATCTCAATACCTTTAATTTGAGTGGTGGAATACACTAAGGAGATTTATAGAACTCAAGTTATGGTCCTTGCAAGTTACAGGTCATCTGAGGTATCTGAAATTTTGTCTGTGAAAGTGACTTGACTTCCAAGCTATTTTTACCCCTCAAGGAGATTTCAAATGAATTTCTGGTCAACATAAGAGTTGTTCCTAATTGTCTTAGATTTCTAGAATGGTATAGTATTCCTTCATATGATTTATGGAACTCTACTTATGGTCTTGGCAAGCAAAGGGTATTTTGGTCATCTAAGAATTACAGGTCATTTCAAACCTATGCCCAAAACTGATACAAGGAAGCTTCAAATGGAAAACTTTACAACATAAAACTTGTTCCAAATGACATTTTGAGTCTAGAAAGGTGACCATGAGAGATTGGAAAGGTTCATAGCACAAGCTTTCAAAATTGGTGAATTTAATGAATAAAAATGGACCTAAAAATGAGATTTTTCATATTTTGACCAAATGGGACAAAATTATAGGTCATTTTGAATGGAAAAATCAATTTGAGAACATTGGCTGAAGTATAATTTTGAGCTTGGTTAAAGTTTTGAAAGTTATTCAAGGTTACTTGTAATGAAAGTTACATAATCCAAAATGTAAGGAAGGTGTGCATGGGAAGCTTCTCCAAAGTTCTAGGAGGTTCTAATGTCATGTATATATTGAATTGAGAGGGTTCATGCCAGGGTTGGTGCTTCATATTGTTCATAACACCAAGTTTCACACACTTTTTCCAATTTGCAAAATCAACTCAAACTCTCCCAAATCTCCATCAATTCTCACATTTTCTGATTGGATCTTCATCATCATCATCCAAGGATCATAATTCACATCAAGATTGGTGAAATTGAAGGAGGCTTCGAGCTGTGCAAGTTGATCATCCAAGAAGCAAGAATTTTGGAATTGGGAGATTCAAAGCCTTGGAGCATCATTGGTTGCATACAGAACTCATCATCAAGTTCTTGGATCATTTTCCAATCATTACAAGCCTTGGATTAACATATTACATAGCTGTTTTCTTCACTTTGCACCAGGTATGTTCATCCTTCGAATTGCATGTTTTAGTTAGAATTATTAGGTTTTGATAGCATAGAATTGTTAAGATAGGATAGATGACTGAGTTTGGTGAGTTTGGAGAGTTTTCATGGAGTTTGATCATGGAGTGCAAGAACTGTTTGAATGAATAACTCTCGGATTAGAGCACAAGAACATTAGGTTAATAGCTTGTTATGATCATCATAAGATATAGAAAAGGTTAGGATAGAATTGAGCAAGCTTTGGAGAAGTTGATCACAGGTGAAAATGGTGGATTCCAACTATTATGTGTATCAGGTTCCATGGTTGCTTGAGTTTTAGGAGGAGTTATGGTCATGGTTGTATAGAGGGGAAAGAATAGAGAAACTTTGCTCTTTGAATCGAAGGCATCCATGGAGAGATGAGGGAGAACATAGGAGTGTAAAGTTCATGCATGGCTAGGGTTTTCAGAGGTTAGGGTTAGCTGGAGGTTGAAGATGACTCGTGAGCCACACAATTGCATTTTGACTTTGACTGGAATTGGAAATCAATGGCCACGATTGAGGAACGAAAACGGAGGGAAATTCAAACCATGAAACGCACCGTTTCATTTATTCTATCTGACTGGGCTCAGCATTCGCTTGCTAATCACACCCTACCAAACCAGGCCCAATGCAAATGAACTGTAATTCTTGCTATTCACACCGTTTCCTCGTTTTTAATTTTTGTTGGTTTTCTGATTGCTTCTTGGGCCTAGTGCCAAGCTGCTTTTCACACCCCACTGCCTGGCCCGTTTCCTTGTTTTAACTGAATTCTTTACTTGCTGCACCCTCCAGTCATATTAATTCATTTTAATTTCTTTTAAAAACATTAAATCTTTCAAAATTCATAACAAATTGGAAAATGCTTATTTTTCATTGGTTCTTTTTGCATTCTTTTCTTAATTTCGTCAAGAAAATTATCATACAAAAAAATTAATAGTTCATTTTATTTTTATATTTTTGGCATATTTTTCTTTTAATTAGGTGTAAATAATATTTTGTTTAGTACATGAGTTTGCTAATTTTGGTTTGAATAAATGCTTTACTATTTTTAATCCATTCTTTTTAGGTTGATTAGTAGATATTGTTAGCTTGTCTTTACAATTTAGTTCACATTTTTAGGACTTAATTTTAGGTGTTTAGTTTAGGTGTGAATAACATGAACAAAATTAGGGTTTAAGTGACAACATATGTGAAGTAGTTCTTTTCCCTTAGGATTTAGAAATTGAAAGTTTGGGGTATGGGACTATAGGGATTATGGGTAGTTATTAGATCCCTTAGAAAATATCAGGATTCCCCTACTGCTATTAGTATACTACTATATTTGTTTGACTGGTGTGGTGTGCCCTCTCTGGGGATTATTGCTTGTTTGTGTGGGTATTGGGATTGCTTGGGGATTGGGAGAGCTGAAGACTTGTGATGATGAAGCCATTGGAGATCCAGAGCTTGAAGACAAACTTCCAGAGTTGAAGAGGAGATTCCTGCTAGCAGCTGTTGAGGAGACTAGGGTTTAGGAGCTAGGCAGAGCTCTAGAGTAGAAAGCTTGCTTTTCAAACATGGAATGCCTTGTCTGCATCCATCCTTTCTCTATGATTCAAAGTCTCTTTCAAATATCCACCTCCTTCCTTTGGAAGGATCAGTGAATGTATTTGAAAGATAGAACTTTTGAGAGAAAATTGTCTGTATAATGTTAACAGTTGATGAGCCACCCTTGGTAGGCAGTCTACTGTCTAACATTCACTTTTATCTTGTTGACTGATGTTCATCCTGAAGATTGAGACTTGAAGAAAAGCCATTGCAGAGGGAAGATTGATGATCAAGACCTTGCTGGAAGGCTGTGGAGATGGAGATTGATGCTTGCAGCTGTTTGGAGATGACTTGAAGTCAGGTGTTGATGCAGAGCTGCTGTGGCTGTTTATTTTTGCTGTTCATTTCTGATGTATTGATTGGTTTTCTGGACTGTATTGTTTGCTGTTAACCTGTTGGGTTGAAAGTGAATCCTGTTCACTTTTGCCTATTGTTTTCTAGGTTCGAGGTTGAGTGGGACTCCCTTGCCTCGCTTGTATTGTTGCATTCATGCATTTTACTGCTTTATTGTATATATTTGCTATTGTTTCTGTTCCCGTCTATTCCCTTAGGATCTCTGTTTCTCTCTGTGCAAGAGAGGAGCATGATAGACACTAGGTCTTAACCCATGCATGATAACATCAGGTTAGTTTGATTCCCCTCGCAACCGCAGGTTAGAGTTCTGTCTCTTCTTCCTCAAAACAAACAGAAAAATACAATAAAATTGCAAACACAATAAAAGACACTTCTTCCGTAAAAGAATGTGAACTCATCAAAACGTCATTTTTGTCCGCTTGGACTGCTAATCAGAAAAACCTTTTTTCAGAAGGAATGAAATCAATCAAGACAGACTTGTGTCGTACGTGGCCCGAACTACGTTTGCTCTGATCTTTCATGCTGTGTGAAAGTACGTAGGCATAGGATGCGATATCCTAGCGAGCAACCTTCCCCTCCTTTCCCGTAGGTAGGCGAACTACGTTGACTCTGATTTCTCGTTCCAGACGGGAATACGTAGGCATAAAGTGTGATACTTTGCCGAGTCATTTTATTTTCTTTTAACCCTTAACCCTTAGTTTAGATAGAATAACAATCCATACCCGAAAACAAGCGTGGATCCCGTCGAGTATGACGGACGTGAGGGGTGCTAATACCTTCCCCTTGCGTAACCGACTCCCGAATCCAGGTTTTGGTTGCGACGACCATACCTTTCCCGTGTTGTGCGAGATTTACTCTGAGCGTTTCCTTTCCCTCCGTTGGGATAAATAACACACGGTGGCGACTCTTCTGTTCAGCCGGCACCGATTGTCGCAGTAGCGACAGCTGGCGACTCTGCTGGGGATCCAACGTCCCCTGGCTGCTAAGGACTGCGATAGTTCTTATGCATTTGGGATCCAACGTCCCTTAAGCGAGTCAATCCTAATGCTTGTTTTCCCGTCGAGGATTTTGTATGGATTTATATTTCTAACCTTTACCTTCAGCATTATGTTATTGATTATTATTGCTGTATTGGGGTGTGACGGGTGGTTCTATGATTGAGAGATAAGCCAGACCTGGGCTTGAGTGCACCTAGAATTAGAGTAGAAAGTAGTGGGCGCGTGCCGGCTTTGCTTGCATTAGTGTCTCATGAAATCTACACTCGGACGAGGTTCTTCTGGTTGGCTTCTTTTTCTACCCTTTGGGTCGAAGGGGTTGTTGGTCAGCTGAATTGTCGACTCCGGGAACCGATCATTTGGGAGTTGGCTAAGTGAGGCCTCTTCAGGATTTGATGATGCCACTCCTTCTGGGAATCGTATCATCAACCCTGAAAGTTTGTGACGCCGACGACCGCATAGGATGCCATACCTTTGTCAGTTACTAGGACATCCACCTGTGAGAGGGTTTGGGGTTATGCAGGTAACTAGACCTTCAGACTACCGGTTTGTTTCTTGATCCGAGATCCTGGGTATTTATGGAGAGTTCTGAGGTCTGTCAGAGACCAGTTGGAGAGTTCTGAGGTCTGTCAGAGACCAGTTGGAGATGTGATTTGAGGTCTACCAGAGACCAGTTGGAGTTATGGTTTGAGGTCTGTCAGAGACCGTTGCTGGAGCTTTGTTTTAGGTCTATCTGAGACCTGGGTTTGAGGACTTCTAAAGAGTCTGTTTGAGACCTCTTGATATGGTTCAGGCTATTCAGCTACGGCATTTGGTCCCTGTTGCATGTTATTTGCATTGCATTGTTTGCATACCTGTTATCATTGCATCCCATTAACGTGTGTCTGTGCTGCAGGTGCATTTGCATATCCCCCGGTTCTAGTGCCCAGACTTTTGAGTATTGATTATGGCTGGTTTGAGGAAAACAGTTGCGTATAAGCTGCCTACACCTGATATTACTCCTTTGCTCGGTCTGATATCTCTTGCTGATGAGGAGGTTAGGAGAAGCTTCAGAATGAGTCATGGGAAATTACTGAGATTAGTCTGCAAGCCCACTGCTGAATAGATGAATGGGCTGTACACCTTGATGCAGTTCTATGACCCCGCATTGAGATGTTTTACGTTTGCTGATTTCATTCTAGGGCCTACCATTGAAGAGTATGTGGAGTTTACTGAGCTGCCAGTGCAGAACAAGGTTCCCTTTATTCACTCTACTGCTGAGCCCAAGTTGGAGGACTTAGCTAAAGCCTTGCATATGGACGCTGCCGAACTGTTAGTAACTTCGTGGCTTGGGGTTTCAGGTTTCTCTCTTGATTTCCTGGTTGGCAAAGCTCAGGAGTATGCCAAGAACGGATGTTGGGTGGTTTTCAATGCTATTTTGGCTCTATGCATTTATGGAATTGTGCTGTTTCCTAACTTGCCCAATTTCGTAGACTTGGACGCTTTCCATATATTTGCTGCTGGCAATCCAGTGCCAACGTTGATCGGAGACTTCTACCACTCCTTGCACTACAAGAATGAAAACAGAAGGGGAAAGGTTGTTTACTGCTGTGCGCCTTTGTTGAATATGTGTTCAAGAGTCATCTTCCCATGAAGGGATCTTTTGTGGAGAGTGCAACCATAGCTAGCTGGTCAGAACGCCTGATGAGGCTATCTTCCGAAGACGTTGAGTGGTTTGGTCGAGACCTGCTAGGGTCTGAGCTTATATTCAGTTGTTCTGGGTACCCTAATGTCCCGCTGATAGGAAGAAAAGGGTGTATCAACTACAACCCATCCCTGTTGGTCCGCCAGTTCGGGTATGCGCTGAAGAACCCACCAAAGGAAGAGGAAGTACAGGAATCTCTGTACTTCACCGGTGATTTGAAGGGGGAGTTATTAGCTAAGCTGCAGCATGCCTGGACGCGTATTAACCGAAGAGGGAAGCCGCTGTTAGGGAAGAATGACTGTCAGGCTTACGCACCCTACAGAGTTTGGATCCAGGAGAGAGCAAGTCAGTTGCGAATGCCATTTCCAGATGCACCATCCCTCGTTCCTATTCCAGTAGCAGAGCCAACTACTGTTTCTAGGGAGGCCTATGAGCAAGTTGTGAAAGAAAAAGAAGCCTTGATGAAGATCAATGAAGGGTTAGAGCAAGAGCTAGCCCAGATGCGCAGTGAGAAAAACAAGGCCGTGCATGCTTTCCAACAGCAGATTGAGCTAATGAACAGATTAGGGGCCGAGTTGACTGAGGAGAGGAAGAAGCGCGAGCGTCTGGGGCAAGAGTTCAGAAGCTCCCATGACATGCTTGAATCCAAAAAGAAGGCACTCGACGCAGCTCACCGAGAGATCTCTTCTTGCAATAAGACTTGGAATGCCACGCTCACCAACAATAAGAAGAGGGAAGATAAGTTGAAGCAGCAAATTTCCGACCTCGAAGAGCTGTTGAAGTACAGCATCAAGAAGTGTGAAGAAGAAGTGATGACCCGGTACAGTCTCCAGAATGCACTGAACAAGGCCATCAAAGGCAGGGACGAAGCCGTGTCTCAGAAGCGGAAGTTAGAGGATCGCTTCGGAGAAGGGGCATGGGAGGAAACTGCTGGAGACGTGCGACGTGTTCTTAAGAGAAGAGACCTGCTTGTTGAAGGGCTGCTTACCCGACCAAGTCATCCAGAGACCAAGAAGTTGCTAGAAGAGTACCAGACTTATGGGAGTGTTTGATCATTTCATGTATTAGCTTGTATGCTTTATTTGCATAAGTGTTGACCATCACATGGATTGTTGGTTGAGGTCATGCCTTCTTATTGTACTCTCAGTGATATTGTATTCTTGGCTCATTGGTTTTCTCTACAATATATGAGGGTTTCCTGTGATTCAGCTCCGATCTTTATATTGCTAGCACTGTCACTGCACTGGCACCTTCACACTAGAATCGGGGAATGCTATTCCCTAATGCACAGACACACACATTGCATTGCATTCATATTCATATTGCATTACAGGTAATCATGGGATGATATCTTATTCCCTGCTCTGTACCAGGTATTTTCAGGATTGCAGATCAGCGCCCACACAGATATTCCACTCGCACCAACTGCCGAAGAATCATGGATCAAATGCAGAACGAGATGCAAGATGTGCGCGAGAAGCTAGCTCTCTTTATGCAGACCATGGAAGCTATTGCGAAAGGTTAGGAGAATTTGCAAGCCATGGTGCAGCCTCTGTTGGTCAGAAACGCCGGTCACGGTAATGAGGATCATCAGTCTGTGCGAGTCGATACTGTTCATGGAGATGGCACTCCCACACCAGTGGCTCCACCTGTAGTCAATATGCCTGCTGCTAATGTCAACAACGTTACCACTGCTGAGAACGGTAACGTCGGAGTTGGGAACGAGACTGCTGTCCATAACGTTGGGCTTGGTGATATCAACTTGGGTGATAATATGGGAGGCAACGGCTTCGGCAATGCTGGATTCGGGTTCAATGAGCAGGGATTCGATAATGCTGGGAAATATGGTTTCAATGCTCAAGGCTTTGGGCAGGACGGTTTTGGTGTGACCAATCAGGGTTACGGAGGTTGCGGAAATGGAAACGGCGCTGGGCTTATGGCTTTCGGACCTGGTGGGGTTGCTCAGGGGTACGGCAACAGAGGGCGAGGCCCGGTGGTGAATCAGATTAGAGCTGGACGCAATAATGGATATGATGGGTATGGAGCTGGGAATGGTAACTGGCAAGAAGATCAGCAAGAGGACGCTTTCTCCGGCGGAGGTTTCGAAGGGCCGATGGATGACTCCCAGAAGATCAGAATGCTAGAAGAGCAGATGAGGGGGGGTCCTGAACCAAAGTGCTGTGGGCTTAGACATGGCAACAATGGGCCTGGTACCTGGCTTGAGGGTGCCAATCAAATTCAAAGCTCCTGCATTTGATAAGTATAAAGGGGACACATGTCCGAAAGTGCACGTGCGGGCTTATTACAGAAAGATGTCTGCGTACTCCACTGATGAGAGAATGCTAATGCATTTCTTTCAAGATAGTCTATCAGGCCCTTCCCTAGAATGGTACATGGGGTTGGAGCCAACTAATATAAAGACATGGAAGCAATTGGCAGAGGCATTTGTAGCTCACTACAAGTATAACAGCGACTTGGCGCCCAATCGGGTCCAATTGACAGGGCTGTCTCAGAAGAAGGGTGAGAGCTTTAAAGAGTACGCGCAAAGGTGGCGCGATATGGCTGCCAGGGTCCGTCCTCCTTTAGAAGACAAGGAAATGAACGACATGTTCATCGGCACGTTCACAGGCATGTTTTATGACAAGTTGTTTCACACATCTTTTGCTAGTTTCTCAGACTTAATTCTGATGGGAGAAAAGATTGAAAACAACATTAAACAAGGCAGGTTCCAGGCTGAGGAATCAAATGCATCTGGCAGCAATAGGAAGGCTTTTGGTGGGCGCCGTCAGGGCGAGGCAAGCGCAGTATTTGGAGGCCGAGGCCGAGGCCGAGGCAGGGGTCGAAACCAATACCATCAGCCACAGCAGGTGTCGAGTGTTACTATTCCATATCAACAACAACCGTTTCAGCAGCAGCCCATACAACAACAACAGCAGCAGCAGCAGCCACAGCAGGGGGCACAGCCTGCTCAGCGAAGATTCCAGGGTGGTAAACCAAGAAGAGTTTTTGAGAAGCCTCCCTCAACCTACGCAAATTTGTTACAGACGCTGTTAGGTCTGAACTTGGTAGAGAAGAGAACTCTGGCACCTATAACGGGAGCTCCTCCGTATGGCTATGATGCAAGCAGGCACTGTGAGTTCCACTCTGGGGCTCCGGGCCACGATGTAGAGGGTTGCCATGCTTTTAAGCATGTTGTGCAGGATCTTTTGGACAATAAGGCTATCAATTTCGGAACGGCAGGTCCGAATATAGTGCAGAAGGCCATGCCTAATCATGGGGCAAACGCCATTCTGACTGAGGAAGGGTTGAATCTGATTATGAATGTCGACGATTTAAAGACGCCGCTGAACGAGATAAAAAGCAGATTGTTGCAAGGGGGTGTTTATCCAGGATGTGACGAGTATTGCTTAGAATGCTGGACCCTAGTTGGGGGGTGTGATGACTTAAAGAAAGGTATCCAGGCTTTAGTTGATGACGACACATTGCAGTTTGACCGAGCAGCAATTGAAGAGCCTGCAGGGGCAGTAGCAGATAATCAGAGTGATGTGGCCACTGTGACGATTCCTCGAAAGATAATCACTATCACAGCACCGGTCCAGCGACCACCGATCACCATAACTAAGGCCGAACCAATCCCGTACGAGAGCACAAAAGCAGTCCCATGGTCATATGGGTTGGAAGTGTATTGTGACGGAATAAAGATTGATGTTAATAAGCAACCAGCCGAGACTGTAGAGAATGTGGTCGGTTCAGGAGGCATGACAAGGAGTGGTAGGATCTTCATATCGCCTTAGGTGGAGGCCGAAAGACTGGCAAAGGGGAAAGGAAAAATGGTTGAAAATGTCCCAGTGCAGGCAAGCGAAAAAGCATCGGCATCGAAAGATGTAGAAGAGTTCATGCGCTTGATTCGAAAAAGTGATTATAAGATTGTGGAGCATCTGCAACAGACGCCGTCCAAAATATCCATCTTGTCATTGCTCTTGTGTTCTGAAGCTCACAGAAATGCTTTGCTGAAAGTCCTGGATACCTCCTTCGTACCCCAAGACGTCTCCGTGAATCAGCTGGAAGGAGTGGTGGCACATGTGAATGCAGGCCACAGCTTGGGCTTTACCGACTTCGATTTGACCCAGAAGGGGAGAGATCATAATATGGCGCTGCACATATCTGTTGAGTGTAGAGGATCAGTAATGTCGCATGTATTGTTCGATACCGGATCATCCTTAAATGTGATGCCCAAGAAAGCGATGATGAAGCTGGATGTCAGAGGAATCTTGTGCACGCCCAGTGACTTGGTAGTTAGAGCGTTTGATGGCACGCGAAGAACAGTCTTTGGATCGATAACATTGCCTCTACAGGTGGGGCCGGAGGTGTTTGTGACGGAGTTTTATATCATGGATATACAGCCTGCATATAGCTTCTTGCTCGGAAGACCCTGGATTCATGGGGTTGGGGCAGTCACGTCTACCCTGCATCAGAAGTTGAAATATATGGTAGGAGACAGCGTGGTTACGGTATGCGGAGAAGAAGACATCTTGGTCAGCCATCTGTCGTCATTTAAATATGTGGAGGTCGATAGAGAGATCCACGAAACGCCCTGCCAGGCATTTGAAGGGTTGCGTATCAAGGACAAAGGTCCTGGGCCGAGCAAAGTGTCGGAGATAGCCGTCTCGTCGTATAAAGAAGCTCAAGCTCTGGTAGAGGCAGGAGAAGCAAAGGGCTGGGGCAAAGTGCTGGATATTCCGGTAAAGATGGACCGATTCGGGCTGGGGTACCACCCGTCGTCATCAACACCTGCTGTGGGAGCACCCCGTTTCAGAGGGCCAATAACCATCTCTGCCAGTGGAGTATGTCATGAGACCATCAATGCTGCTTCGGAGTCTGACGAAGGAGACAGCGACTGTAATATGGATGCCTGGATTCAGCCAAGCACGCCAGGACAGGGATTGTGCAACTGGTCTATTCAGGAGCTTGTTCCTGTGACTCTTAAACAGTAATGCTTTGTTTTATTAATTGTTGAACAATCTGATGTCTTGCCCGGGGCATCATGATTTGCTTAGGGTTGTGCTGTTATGAACATTGCGTGTTTATCATTAAATAAAAGGCGTTTTCTCATGTGCAAATATTGTAATCTCTGTTTTTCTTGTTTTGTATTTTTCAATAAAAGGGCAACGTGGTTATTCGCTTTATACGCATTTTGAAGCATTTAACCATTCCTTTTGCAGGATGACATTTTCAGATGACATCCTTGAACCACCTATGACTCGTCCCGACTTTGAGCACCCGGTATTTCAGGCCGAAGAAGAGGTTTTCGAAGATAGCGACGTTCCTGAAGAACTGTCTTGGTTGGTGAAGCAAGAGGAAAGAGTCATTCTGCCTCACGAAGAGGTCATCGAAATTATCAACTTGGGGTCGGAAGGGGTTGAGAAGAATATTCGTATCGGAGCCGCGCTGCAAAGCGATATCAAGCGAAGACTGGTTGAAATGCTCCGAGAGTATAGTGATGTATTCGCTTGGTCGTATGAAGATATGCCAGGGCTCGATACAGATATGGTTGTGCACCGTCTGCCATTGAAAGAAGAATGCCCCCCGGTCAAACAAAAGCTTCGCAGAACTAGACCAGACATGGCAGTAAAGATCAAAGAGGAAGTTCAAAAACAGTGGGATGCTAGTTTCCTGGCTGTGACAAAATATCCCTCATGGGTTGCTAACATCGTACCAGTGCCAAAGAAAGATGGCAAGGTTCGAATGTGCGTGGATTATAGGGATTTGAATAAAGCAAGCCCAAAGGATGATTTTCCACTTCCTCATATCGATGTGCTAGTTGACAATACTGCTCAATACTCCGTATTCTCCTTCATGGATGGCTTCTCAGGCTATAATCAGATTAAAATGGCGCCAGAGGACATGGAGAAGACTACTTTCATAACGCCGTGGGGAACATTTTGTTATAAAGTGATGCCCTTTGGTTTGAAAAATGCTGGGGCAACGTATCAGCGTGCGATGACGACTCTTTTCCATGATATGATGCATAAAGAGATCAAAGTTTATGTTGACGATATGATTGCCAAATCCCAGACGGAGGAAGAGCATCTGGTGAATCTGCTGAAGCTATTTAAAAGGCTTAGGAAGTTCAGGCTGAGACTGAACCCTAACAAATGCACCTTCGGGGTGAGATCGGGTAAACTGCTGGGGTTTATCGTAAGCGAAAGAGGAATAGAGGTCGATCCTGCTAAAATAAAAGCGATTCAAGAAATGCCGACGCCTAAAACAGAGAAAGAGGTGCGCGGGTTTTTAGGGAGGTTGAACTACATCGCTCGGTTCATATCTCACCTAACTGCTACGTGCGAACCATTGTTCAAGTTGCTGAAGAAAGATCAAGCTGTGACGTGGAACGAAAATTGTCAAAAGGCGTTCGATAAAATAAAGCAGTATTTGCAGGAGCCTCCTATTTTGATACCCCCAGTGGCAGGGAGACCCTTGATCATGTATTTGACGGTTCTTGAGGGAAGCATGGGTTGTATTCTCGGTCAACACGACGAGACAGGAAGAAAAGAGCATGCGATCTATTACTTGAGTAAGAAATTTACAGATTGTGAATCTCGATATTCCATGCTTGAGAAGACTTGTTGCGCGCTAGCCTGGGCCGCCAAGCGTCTAAGACAATACATGCTGAATCATACAACCATGCTCATCTCGAAGATGGATCCTATCAAATATGTATTCGAAAAGCAGGCGTTGTCAGGGAGAATTGCCCGTTGGCAGATGGTCTTGACTGAGTATGACATCCAATACGTCTCGCAAAAGGCTATAAAGGGGAGTGTACTGTCTGAGTACTTGGCAGAGCAGCCTATCGAAGATTACCAATCGATGAGGTTTGATTTTCCTAACGAGGATATCATGTACCTAAAGATGAAAGATTGTGAAGAACCGTTGCCAGACGAAGGACCAGAGTTGGGTTCCAAATGGAAGATGATTTTTGACGGAGCTGTGAACGCTTACGGTAGCGGAATAGGGGCAATCATCACTACTCCACACGGGTCGCACATCCCGTTTACTGCCCGATTGACCTTTGCAGTTACCAATAATGAAGCCGAATACGAAGCTTGTATAATGGGGCTTGAAGAAGCCATTGATTTGCGAATCAAGAATCTGGATGTATACGGAGACTCAGCTCTGGTCGTGAATCAGATCAAAGGGGAATGGGAGACACGTCAGCCCAACTTGATACATTACATGAATTATGCAAGGAGATTGTTGCCTTTCTTTGACAAAGTTGAATTGCATCACGTACCGCGGGCAGAGAATCAGATGGATGACGCTCTCGCCACTTTGTCTTCCATGTACAAGGTCAACTTCTGGAATGAGGCTCCCAGAATCGTTATCTCTCGGCTTGACAGACCAGCTTTCGTATTTGCTATTGATGAAGCATCCGACGACAAACCGTGGTATTTTGATATCCTTAATTTTATGAAGAATAAAGAGTATCCGGCTGGGGCATCCAGTCAAGATCAGAAGACTCTCAGGAAATTAGCGGAGTAATTTCTATTTGAATCCAGATGGTGTCTTGTACAGAAGAAACCACGACTTGGTGCTACTGCGGTGCGTAGATGAAAAAGAGGCGAAACTGCTCATGGAGGAAATACATGAAGGTACATTTGGGACGCATGCTGGTGGGCATGCTATGACGAGAAAGCTGCTGCGGGCAGGTTATTTTTGGCTGACTATGGAAACCGATTGTTTCAAGTTTGCGAGAAAGTGCCACAAGTGCCAAATCTATGCTGATAAGATCCATGTGCCTCCGAGTCCTCTAAATGTGATGTCATCGCCATGGCCATTCTCGATGTGGGGAATCTATATGATTGGAAAGATCGAGCCGACAGCTTCTAATGGGCACCGCTTCATTCTGGTAGCAATCGATTATTTCACCAAGTGGGTAGAAGCGGCGTCTTACGCAAATGTAACTAAGCAAGTGGTGGCCAGATTCATCAAGAGAGATATCATTTGCCGATATGGGATCCCCGAGCGGATAATCACGGACAACGGTTCAAACCTGAATAACAAAATGATGAAGGAGCTCTGTCAGAATTTCAAGATCGAACATCACAACTCCTCCCCTTACTGACCCAAGATGAATGGCGCTGTTGAAGCGGCCAACAAGAATATAAAGAAGATCGTTCAAAAGATGGTGGTGACCTATAAGGATTGGCATGAGATGCTACCTTTCTCTTTGCACGGTTATCGTACGACGGTACGCACATCAACCGGGGCAACCCCGTTCTCGTTAGTATACGGAATGGAAGCGGTATTACCATTGGAAGTTGAGATCCCTTCCCTGAGGGTATTGCGAGACGTTCAGCTAGACGAGGCAGAATGGGTGAAAGACAGGTTGAACCAATTGAGTTTGATGGATGAGAAGAGGCTAGCTTCTCTAGCATACGGTCGTTTGTACCAGAGCCGAATGAAGAAAGCATATGATAAGAAGATACATCCGCGAAGCTTTCAGACGGGCGACCTTGTGCTGAAAAGGATTCTCCCGCCGCAGGCAGATCACAGGGGCAAGTGGACCCCCAACTACGAAGGGCCATACGTTGTCAGGAAAGTCTTTTCAGGAGGAGCTTTATTGTTGTCCACTATGGACGGTGAAGACTTTACGTCGCCTGTGAATTCGGACGCAGTTAAAAAATACTTTGCTTAAAATTGACCCGCTGGACAGAAAAAAAGAGAGTCCAGGCAAAAATGGGGCATCCTGGCGAACCAAAAACAGAATGAAAGGTTCGGGAAAAAGTTAGGGATAAAATGAAAAATGTACACCCACGAAGTTGAAAACCTACACTGGGCGGCTTCGGCAAAAAAGGGTATCCCGGTGAACTGAAAACCCGTAAAGGGCGGTTCACGCAAAAGTTAGGGATTTGAAAAGCAAATGACTGCGGTCCGAATTTGATACCACATTTGAGCATTGGTGCGGGAGAATATACCTGAGGGGTCGATTATCAGATACAATCTCTTCGGGCGTGTGGATACCGGGAAAGCATTAGAGTCGGATGAGTCATAGGAGGATCAGTTCGTGGTGTTCGTCCGCATCCCGTTGCCGACATGTGTACAAATTTAATTTGTCAAAATATTCATGCTTCTTGTGCATACTTGTATATTTGCTTTGCGTAGCTTCCTCTTTTCAGGAGTTACATCCCGTGTACAAAACTCCGCCCATTCAGGGGCCCAATCAATAAAATATGTTATTCAGTACTTGATGCTGGTTCTTTACTGTTTTGTGCATGATAAAGCGCCTAAGTTTACTGAAACTAGCATGTGTATAACATCGCTGGCCCTTGCCAACAATTGCTAAAGCTTTGAATTAACTAAAAATGACGTCACTAACCTGAATCGATTTGGTTGCATAGGCTTGTCTTGTCCTGTTTGTGTTGTTGCAGGTTTCATAGCCGTACGAGGAAGATGATCAAAAGATTGCAGTAACGAAGGACTCGACCCCCGCGCAGGTCATGCATGTTCTTCCTGAAGAAGGATCGAATTCCCCAGCTGGCCGCAGCTTATCCAGAGGGCATGCTCCAGCAAAGTCGTTTATCCTCAGCAGAGTTTGGCGATTCCAAGATTATAAGGCTGTATTCAGACAGTGTATCTCAAGCAGAGTGGGTTTAGCCTCAGAAGATTAATATTTGTGAGCGGTATTCAGACAAGTTCACCTTTCCCCGCAGAGTCAGTTACTCTTCCCCAGCAGAATTCTCTTTTCAGCAAGTGTTTTCATTCCTCCCAGTGGAATCTGAAGATTAAAACTCTCCCCGGCAGAGTTGGTGTGGCGCATTGGCATTTATTTTGTCAGAATACCGTGTGATATCTGTTCACTCTCCAGCATAAGTCCGATCATACCGAGCACATCTGCTATTCTCCAGCAGAGTTATATTCCCAGCAGGGTGTTACTTCAATGAGGTGCTTGGTTCAAGTTCCCAACTTCCCAGCTGAGTCGACTTCACTCTTCCAGCATTTATTTTGCTGGAATAATCCTGTAGCACCTGGCTATTCCCAGCGAAGTCGGCATTGTCTTCAGCGTTTATTTTGCTGAAGCAGTTTCTGTATCCCAGCAGTTTGAGTCTGCATCTGCATTGGCATATAGTGTTACACTTGCATCCACCAAATAAACACGTGTAGCATTTCCATGCCGAATGGAGCATTGCGTCATTGTCAAACATATGCATTTTGAAACATAAACCAGGTTGGTTACCCGTTTGTCTCAAGTATTGCTCTCTTGCAGGTGGAAGGAGCTCTTGCTCAAATGAAGTACCAAACATTCGAGGTTTCGACGTGAGACATCCCATGAAGTGTCAGCTTCGGCATTATACCCCACAGAATTATCATGATGAAGTTCTCTTTGTCTCCGAGCAGAGTTATTTGTGAATTTCTCGTGTTTTCCCCGCCAGAGTGAGTAGGCAAAATTTCTCCTCGTTCCCAAGCAGAGTTGTTTGTCATCAACGGGTTTCAGGAATCAGAATTTCAGAGGCCACCGCCGGTTATCAGAACAGGCGTCCGGTAGTTCGGTTTTCAGATATCCCCAGTAGAGTCCGCTTCAAAATCGCTGTCACGTCAGTGCTAAGAAGTTTTTGTGGTTTGGGACCAACGGAAGGATGAGTCCTAACGAGGACAATTTTATTGACGAGTTTTCTTTGTGCTAGAGAAGTGGGGTCCTAACGTGGACAGATTTATCTCCTCATGGTTGATAAGAGGTGCTAGTCCTAACGTGGACAGGTTCGATTTTTCAGAATTGTTGGAATGTGGAGTCCTAACGTGGACATTTCTTCCAGTTTGACGGTATGTGTTAGTCCTAACGTGGATGGATTTGATTTCTTGGTATTGATCGAAGGTGGAGTCCTGACGTGGACAAAGTTAGTTACTCTTCGTGTTGGTGTCCTGATGTGGACCGTTTATTGCCAGCAGATGTCTTTATTCGTAATGGTGAAATGTGCGTCCTGACGTGGATAAGTTTGTAGTTCTTTGTGATGACAAGATACTAGAGTCCTGACGCGGACAAATTTATCCTTCTTCGTGTTGTTGGCAAAGTATGAGTCCTAACGTGGACAAGTCTTATTTCCCCAGCAAGTCGAAGACGCGCGAGTCCTGACGTGGACAGGTTCTATTACTTCAGCAGGTTGAGATGTGAGTCCTGACGTGGACAAGTCTCACTTCCCCTAGTGGGTCGAAGGTGCATGAGTCCTGACGTGGACAAGGTTTCATTTCCTCAGCGAGTCAAGAGGTGAGTCTTGACGGGGACAAATCAAGACGACACAGTTTCCTTACGTGGAAAGATGTTATTCACAAGATGAAAAAAGGATGTGTTCCTTATGTGGAAGAGTTTAGTCCTGACGTGGGCAGATCCAGACGAAGTTATAGTCCTAACGTGGACGGTGTTATTCCTAACGTGGAAGAGTTTATTCCTAACATGGACGATTTATTTCTGATGAGAGGCAGACGAGCCGTCCCCAGTGAAGCTGTCGAGATTTTTCTAACGTGGACAAGTTTGGTTGAGATTTCTTTGTGTTGACGGCACAGGCGCCCTAACGTGGACAAGCGAAGTTTTATTCTTGCAATAAGAGAAGCTTTTCAAGCTGATGAAAATAATCCCCAAGCAGTGGTGTAGTTCATGTCTGCGGTTGGCAAATTTCTGGGTTCTTAGTATTCAACCGTCTCGTACCGTGAATGTATGAAGGCTCCGGGCTCTTCACCCAATCGGGTCCAAGTCCGCTTGAATAGGGGAAGCTGTTGCACCCTAAAATTTGCTCAACCTTATTCACTTGGTTTATGTTTCAATTGCATTAGCAGTTGTATACAGGGTCATGCACATAGTCTAACCATCTGCATAGCATAAGCATAGCAAGTCATCCAACAGGGGACCAATCATTATTCTCATCTCTTTGAGCCTATCAAGAGGTTATTATTCTAATTCAATCCCATTCAAGTCATCAGAAAGAATTTGAAAGATAAGAAGTCATTGGATCAAGCAGTGTATCTATCTCCTATCTGAGGATCAACAAAGAAATTGTGAGCTGTGGGCTGAGCATGAATAGTATCTGGGCATCATGGGAGACTTAGAAAGTCATTTGGAGAGGGAGATAGGTCATTGGTGTGATCACAAGAATTGCAGTTGAGGGCAGCCAACTAGGGTTTCATCTGGGGTCAACTCTAGGTCAACTCTAGGTCAATTGACTGATTGAAAGGCATTAAGGGTTATTGGAGAGATGTGGGGTTCATCATTTGACATGTAAAGAAGGATATGTTGTATGATAAGAAGAAATCAAGAGGAATCAAGGAGAAGAGGAGTTTCTAAATTAGGGTTTCTATGTAAAATCCCCTAGTTTAGGTCAAATTTCCAAGCAAGATAAGTCAAAATGAAAGATTCAAATGGATCCTTGGCCAACATGAACTTGTAATGGATCTCAATACCTTTAATTTGAGTGGTGGAATACACTAAGGAGATTTATAGAACTCAAGTTATGGTCCTTGCAAGTTACAGGTCATCTGAGGTATCTGAAATTTTGTCTGTGAAAGTGACTTGACTTCCAAGCTATTTTTACCCCTCAAGGAGATTTCAAATGAATTTCTGGTCAACATAAGCGTTGTTCCACATTGTCTTAGCTTTCTAGAATGGTATAGTATGCCTTCATATGATTTATGGAACTCTACTTATGGTCTTGGCAAGCAAAGGGTATTTTGGTCATCTGAGAATTACAGGTCATTTCAAGCCTATGCCCAAAACTCATACAAGGAAGCTTCAAATGGAAAACTTTACAACATCAAACTTGTTCCAAATGACATTTTGAGTCTAGAAAGGTGACCATGAGAGATTTTAAAGGTTCATAGCACAAGCTTTCAAAATTGGTGAATTTAATGAATAAAAATGGACCTAAAAATGAGATTTTTCATATTTTGACCAAATGGGACAAAATTTTGACCAAATGGGACAAAATTATAGGTCATTTTGAATGGAAAAATAATTTTGAGAACATTGGAAGAAGTATAATTTTGAGTTTGGTTCAAGTTTTGAAAGTTATTCAAGGTTACTTGTAATGAAAGTTACGTAATCCAAAATGTAAGGAAGGTGTGCATGGGAAGCTTCTCCAAAGTTCTAGGAGGTTCTAATGTCATGTATATATTGAATTGAGAGGGTTCATGCCAGGGTGGTGCTTCATATTGTTCATAACACCATGTTTCACACACTTTTTCCAATTTGCAAAATCAACTCAAACTCTCCCAAATCTCCATCAATTCTCACATTTTATGATTGGATCTTCATCATCATCATCCAAGGATCATAATTCACATCAAGATTGGTGAAATTGAAGGAGAGATTCGAGCTGTGCAAGTTGATCATCAAGAAGCAAGAATTTTGGAATTGGGAGATTCAAAGCCTTGGAGCATCATTGGTTGCATACAGAACTCATCATCAAGTTCTTGGATCATTTTCCATCATTACAAGCCTTGGATCAGCACATTACATAGCTGTTTTCTTCACTTGTGCACCAGGTATGTTCATCCTTCGAAGCATGTTTTAGTTAGAATTATTAGGTTTTGATAGCATAGAAATTGCTTAAGATAGGATAGATGACTGAGTTTGGCTGAGTTTGGAGAGTTTTCATGGAGTTTGATCATGGAGTGCAAGAACTGTTTGAATGAATAACTCTCGGATTAGAGCACAAGAACCTTAGGTTAATAGCTTGTTATGATCAGCATAAGATATAGACAAGGTTAGGATAGAATTGAGCAAGCTTTGGAGAAGTTGATCACAGGTGAAAATGGTGGATTCCAACTGTTATGTGTATCGGGTTCCATGGTTGCTTGAGTTTTAGGAGGAGTTATGGTCATGGTTGTATAGAGGGGAAAGAATAGAGCAAACTTTGCTCTTTGAATCGAAGCATCCATGGAGAGATGAGGGAGAACAGAGGAGTGTAAAGTTCATGCATGGCTAGGGTTTTCAGAGGTTAGGGTTAGCTGGAGGTTGAAGATGAACTCGTGAGCCACACGATTGCATTTTTGACTTTGACTGGAATTGGAAATCAATGGCCACGATTGAGGAACGAAAACAGAGGCGAAATTCAAACCATGAAACGCACCATTTCATTTATTCTATCTGACTGGGCTCAGCATTCGCTTGCTAATCACACCCTACGCCAAACCAGCCCAGATGCAAATGAACTGTAATTCTTGCTATTCACAATCCGTTTCCTCGTTTTTAACTTTTGTTGGTTTTCTGATTGCTTCCTGGGCCTAGTGCCAAGCTGCTTTTCACACCCCACTCGCCTGGCCCGTTTCCTTGTTTTAACTGAATTCTTTAACTCTGCTGCACCCTCCAGTCATATTAATTCATGTTTAATTGTCTTTTAAAAACATTAAATCTTTCAAAATTCATAACAAATTGGAAAATGCTTATTTTCATTGGTTCTTTTTGCATTCTTTTCTTAATTTCGTCAAGAAAATTATCATACAAAAAAAATTAAATAGTTCATTTCATTTTTATATTTTGGCATATTTTTCTTTAATTAGGTGTAAATAATATTTTGTTTAGTACATGAGTTTGCTAATTCTTGGTTTGAATAAATGCTTTACTATTTTTAATCCATTCTTTTTAGGTTGATTAGTAGATATTGTTAGCTTGTCTTTACAATTTAGTTCACATTTTTAGGACTTAATTTTAGGTGTTTAGTTTAGGTGTGAATAACATGAACAAAATTAGGGTTTAAGTGACAACATAGGTGAAGTAGTTCTTTTCCCTTAGGAATTTAGAAATTGAAAGTTTGGGGTATGGGACTATAGGGATTATGGGTAGTTATTAGATCCCTTAGAAAATATCAGGATTCCCCTACTGCTATTAGTATACTACTATATTTGTTTGACTGGTGTGGTGTGCCACTCTCTGGGGATTATTGCTTGTTTGTGTGGGTATTGGGATTGCTTGGGGGATTGGGAGAGCTGAAGACTTGTGATGATGAAGCCATTGGAGATCCAGAGCTTGAAGACAAACTTCCAGAGTTGAAGAGGAGATTCCTGCTAGCAGCTGTTGAGGAGACTAGGGTTTAGGAGCCTAGGCAGAGCTCTAGAGTAGAAAGCTTGCTTTTCAAACATGGAATGACTTGTCTGCATCCATCCTTTCTCTATGATTCAAAGTCTCTTTCAAATATCCACCTCCTTCCTTTTGGAAGGAGATCAGTGAATGTCATTTGAAAGATAGAACTTTTGAGAGAAAATTGTCTGTATAATGTTAACAGTTGATGAGCCACCCTTGGTAGGCAGTCTACTGTCTAACATTCACTTTTATCTTGTTGACTGATGTTCATCCTGAAGATTGAGACTTGACAGAAAAGCCATTGCAGAGGGAAGATTGATGATCAAGACCTTGCTGGAAGGCTGTGGAGATGGAGATTGATGCTTGTAGTTGTTTGGAGATGACTTGAAGTCAGGTGTTGATGCAGAGCTGCTGTGGCTGTTTATTTTTGCTGTTCATTTCTGATGTATTGATTGGTTTTCTAGACTGTATTGTTTGCTGTTAACCTGTTGGGTTGAAAGTGAATCCTGTTCACTTTTGCCTATTGTTTTCTAGGTTCGAGGTTGAGTGGGACTCCCTTGCCTCGCTTGTATTGTTGCATTCATGCATTTCACTGCTTTAACTGTATATATTTGCTATTGTTTCTGTTCCCGTCTATTCCCTTGGGATCTCTGTTTCTCTCTGTGCAAGAGAGGAGCATGATAGACACTAGGTCTTAAACCCATGCATGATAACATCAGGTTAGTTTGATTCCCCTCGCAACCGCAGGTTAGAGTTCTGTCTCTTCTTCCTCAAAACAAACAGAAAAATACAATAAAAACGTCATTTTTGTCCGCTTGGACTGCTAATCAAAAAAACCTTTTTTCAGAAGGAATGAAATCAATCAAGACAGACTTGTGTCGTACGTGGCCCGAACTACGTTTGCTCTGATCTTTCATGTTGTGTGAAAGTACGTAGGCATAGGATGCGATATCCTAGCGAGCAACCTTCCCCTCCTTTCCTGTAGGTAGGCGAACTACGTTGACTCTGATTTCTCGTTCCAGACGGGAATACGTAGGCATAAAGTGCGATACTTTGCCGAGTCATTTTATTTTCTTTTTAACCCTTAACCCTTAGTTTAGATAGAATAACAATCCATACCCGAAAACAAGCGTGGATCCCGTCGAGTACGACGGACGTGAGGGGTGCTAATACCTTCCCCTTGCGTAACCGACTCCCGAATCCAGGTTTTGGTTGCGACGACCATACCTTTCCCGTGTTGTGCGAGGTTTACTCTAAGCGTTTCCTTTCCCTCCGTTGGGATAAATAACGCACGGTGGCGACTCTTCTGTTCAGCCGGCGCCGATTTTCGCAGTAGCGACACATGGACCACATCAACTTCTCTAAATTAATTTAATAATAGTAATAAAAATAGGTATAATAATAAGTGGCAAGCATTATTGACTCTTTCAAAATTAAAGTAAAAAAAATTACTTTTTAGAACATATAAACACAAGAGCACTCATTTCCTTCACACTCAGTTCTTCTCCCTCTATCAATTCTCAAATCAACAAAATAACACTTTACAAATTGCATCCTCATTTTGTTCACATAAATCCAACATCAGGAATAACATAAACTATTACAACAACTAATCATAAAAAAGAAAGAAAAACTAAGAAAATTTACCAATTGGTGAGTCACGGCAGATCTTGCGGAGGAGGGTGTCGACTTCAGATGCGGCGGTTGTCGAAAAAGGTTTGTGCGTGTCGGGAATATCGAACTCCAACTTCTTAGTGTTAGTCTTTTTCCTTATTATTTTGTTTTTTCTATCTCTTGATATGTGTGTGTATTTCTGAACTTTTTTCTGCCTTTTTCTTGTTGTTTTTTCTCTTTTGTGTGTGTGTCCCCTTTGTTTTTTCTAATGCATATATATAGTACTAGAAAATAGACAAGAATGATAATAACAATTAACACAATATTTTTTCGTTTTTTATAGTAAGACAAGAATAAAAGAATTAAAAATCTTATTTTTGTGTTTTTATTATAAGACAAGAATAAAAAGGATTAAAAATCATGTTTTTGTGTTTTTTTATTACAAGACAAGAATAAAAATAATTAAAAGTTTATATTTTTGTGTTTTTTTTTAAAATATTAATAAATAAATTAAAAATAAAATTAATTAATAAAAATAAAAATTTACCTTAAATATATAATTAAATCTAAATAAATTAAATGATTATTTAAATAAAACATGATTTTAAAACGAAATAAAAGTCGGACAGAAAAGTGCTCGAAAAATAAAATGAACACACCAAAATAATCAGCGCGAAATAAGCGACTCGGTAAAATACAACGTTTAGTTAGATTTTGAAATAAATTCAGACTGTTTTGTCTGTAAATTCAACAAATTTATTTTGACTAATATTTCGGACACTATGCAAGATGAATTGCATGCTACGATATGCAGATGATGCAAAACAGATTCTTAGGGTAAAAAATTAGGGTATGACAACCAACCCGCGTATGGTAAAGATAATTAAAAGAAAAACCAAAATTTCGAATTAGAAACAAGGTTTTTAGATTTGAAAGAGATTCTCTTTTGCTTCATCATTTTACAAGCTTCACATAGGTGGTCTTTAGTGAACTTTATGTTAGGTAGATCAATCACCAAATCCTTTGAGTATACTTTGTTCAATAGATCAAAATTAAGATTAGCTAGGTGTCTATGCCATAACCAAGAGTTTTCACTTATGGTGGAAAGACACTTAGCACCTCCTACGGATACATCATTTAGACTTAGCATATAAGTGTTATTTACCATCAAGCCTTTAAATATGCATTCCTTCTTTTCATTACGCACAAAAGAGCAACAAGATTTTATAAAGGTAACTTTGAAACCCTTATCGCAAAGTTGACTTATGCTTAGAAGATTATGTTTAAGGCCATCAACTAGCATACATCAGAGATGGTAGTAGATGAGGGATTATGTAACACCCCAAATTTAATTGAATATTTTAATTAACTTATTTAATTGAGAATATTCATTTTTCGGTGATTTTCGGTAGTTTGGTGGATTATTGGAAAAATGTGCATTTTTGTGTTATTTATTTGATTAATAGTATATAATATTAATTTATTAGTATTATTATTATTAATTAAAATGAATATAAGTGAAATAAGGGTAATTTGGGCATTTAGAGGAGTTAGTAAGAGTAATGAGGGAAAAGCCCATATTGTGAGGCCCAAGACTAGGTTTGACAAAATAGAGTTCTGAAGAGAATTAGAATTCATTTTGTTAACCGTGAAAATATTGTGGCCATAGCTCTGAGGAGAGGATTGGAGCAGAAGATTCCCGGAGATAATCGTGAAAGCTTTGAATCGGCTAAGGTATGGGGAATATAACTTTTCATGATTTTCCATGTATGCCTTTCAATGTAATTCTGGATGATTTTAGGTTTAAGGGATTTTGGG
Organism: Lathyrus sativus; assembly: GCA_963859935.3. Taxonomy (NCBI): domain Eukaryota; kingdom Viridiplantae; phylum Streptophyta; class Magnoliopsida; order Fabales; family Fabaceae; genus Lathyrus; species Lathyrus sativus. The sequence continues at coordinate 314,633,496 of OZ012739.1, forward strand.
TTGATTGTGGGAAAAAGGGAAATTGATAGTGAGACCCTGATGGTTGTGGTTAGTGGTGAGTATTCCTGACTGTTTGATATGAGAATTAGGAAACCTTAGGCCTTCGTGGCCAAAACCTTGAATTGTTATATGTCTGGCCCTGAAGGAATAGAAATATTGGGTAGTGAGTAACTCTAATGCCTTAGGGTGTAATTGAAGGAAAAATTGTGATTTAGGACATGAATATGTTATGGGATTAGCCTAATAAACCGTAGGTTTATGCCTTTATCGCCGTAGGATCTTAGGGATGACTTAGGGATGTTTTGGGGGCATTGGGTAAGTGAGTCGTATGAGCATTTGGGTGGAAACCAGTTCTGGTGCGTAGCAGATTTTGCTGTCATCGCACAGTTCGCCTAGCGAAGAATTCTTCGACTAGCAAACCATGTTGTTCCCAGAGTCGCCTAGCGAAGAAACTCGCCCCAGAGTCGCCTAGCGAACATGCTACCGAACGTATCAGAGTTTTGCGAATGTTGATCGTGTGCAGCGATGCCTTGATGTTTGATTCTGTGATTTCTGTGATGAATTGACATGAGTATGACAGTGAGTTTATGTGATGGGTACATGATGATATGATGATTTCTATGATGTATTATGATGATATTACCATGATTTCGATGAGTTATGTGATAACATGAGATATGCTGATTTATGTGATAATGATGAATATGATGAATGATGATGCACCATATGTTGTTGTTATGAGGATGATGTGTGACGTGTGCATCATGCATTCATGTGCATCCGGACTTTGGTTCAGGACCTCGATTACTTTGGCTTCAATCCCATTGTGTGGATGTGAAGTGTTTTGATGTGCTCCGGTTCTCTAGTAGAATCGATCCTATTGATGGGGATCTATGGAGGGTTGATGACCCAGTGTCCATCGAGCTGTGATGATTGGTACCACATGCATTGAGTTGTGTCACATTTGTATCTATGAGTCTTTTTGTATGATTATGACGTTGTGGCCTTTGAGGCATATTGAGGAACATGAATTGTTGGATATGATTATGATCCATTTATATGTTGATTTATACATTGATTATTATGAACTTTTTTACTCACCCTGCCTGTTTGAATGTTACCTCCACGTGGGTAATGTGCAGATGACCAAGTTTAGTCGTGGACGTTGTCGAGGAGTTATTTTTGAAGTTTTAGAGTTGTTAGCCTTTTTGGTTAACCTAGAGGGTCTTGCTCTGATATGTAACATCGGGTTGGGTACTTTGAGTTAAACTTTATACCATTGAGTTATTTTGCTTACTTTCCCTTATGAGGAAACCTTTACTTATGCCTTTGAATTCCGCTGTTTTATGATGTTTGATGTATTTTGGGGAAAACCTGTTGTTTATGGAGCCGTGACCTATTTTGATGACTTTGGGAATGTACGTCCCTTTTGGTGGCTTTTTATGAGATTTATTTATTTACTCTGACATCTGTGTTATTTTTCCATGTTATTTGTGGGGTAGAAAAGGGTGTTACATTAGTGGTATCAGAGCAGGTCGGTCCGTCCGACAAGTGTTTATGTTATTAGTCCCCTGTCAGTCGATAGTGTGAGAACACTATTTGATGAGTTGTTTCTTCTAACCTTGTTGGTGGGTGTAGATGGCTGGGAGGAATGATCGTGCTATTGCTGATGGCTGGAATCACTTGCCCAAGTGATGGCTCAGAATGGCGGACCTCCAAATGAGTTTCGTGCTTTGGGAAAGTTCCAGAGGAACAACCCGCCGACTTTTGTAGGCATTCATGATCCTAATGGTGCGCAGAAGTGGCTGAAAGTGATTGAGAAGATTTTCCGAGTTATGGCATGCACTGATACTCAGCAGGTGCAGTTTGGTACACATATGCTAGCAGATGAAGCTGAAGACTGGTAGGATAACACTCGTCAGAGATTGGAAGATGCTGGCATTGCAATAACTTGGGTTGTGTTTAAGGAAGAGTTTCTTAGGAAGTATTTACCTGAAGATGTTCGGGGAAAGAAAGAGGTGGAATTTCTTGAGCTGAAACAAGGGAATATAACTGTGGCTAAGTATGTGGCAAAGTGAAATTCTGGTATGCAAATTTCAGATGTCTCTAGCGATGTTAAGACATTGATCTCTGCCAAAATAGAACAAGGACAGAACATGACCATTTTAATTCACTTTAAAATTAACAGTGTCATGACATCTGTTGTAACATCTGCAGACTGACAGAACTGTTTATCTAACCATTTAAATTGTACAGAATTATAAATGCAGTAACAGACAGTCGATGTTACAGTGGATGTTATGACATCCTCTTCTTGAAAGACTATTAAACTTAGCAGTAAACAAGTCACGAAAGCAGTAAAGAACACAGGAAATTGTTAACCCAGTTCGGTGCAACATCACCTACATCTGGGGGCTACCAAGCCAGGAAGGAAATCCATTATTAGTAGAATTAATTCAGAGCTAAACTCCCATTTTACAACTCCTCACTTAATCTCTACCCAATGCAATTTCTGCCTAGAACCCACTAGACAAGAGACACCTCTCACTTCCCACAATCACAACAGTGATAAACAATTTAATACAAAAAGGAAGACTTGGAAGACACTATTCAAAGTCACAATACTTGATTTTGCTTAACAGCTTCAATCAAGAACAATACACTATTGCTTAAAGCTTTGAGTGAACAATTAACACTGTACAAATAACAGCCTAAACATGTCTACCACGATGTATCCAAAGATACAAAGGGTGACTTACAAGGTCACACACACAAGACTCTCAAATCCCTAAACCCTTATTTCACACTCAAGTTTTTCTTGTTGTGAGTGCTTCGTTTTCCTTGCTTCTGCACCTCCTTAAATAATAATAGAGACTGGGCTTGGGCTGGTTAAAAATAACAACAGGAAGAGAATATTTCAATCTTCATACCCAGCAGCAGAAATTAGGTTTAACCAAGTTAATCCAATCTCCACAATTCATGGTGCTATCAAATAGGTCATAGGCGTTTCATGTTATGCTCAGTACTTCCTAGAGTCTCGCCTGAGATAACTAAGGAACCCTAGCAGGTTTCCTGAAATCTAGCCTGAGATAACTCAGGAACCATAACAGAAAAACAAACACGCGCCCTTGATTTCAGCTACATGATGTCATAACATTCAGTATGACATCCAATACACTCTGTTCTAGCTAACCAAACTTACCCTGTAGTACACTCCTGCAGAATCTTCTTCATACCAGTAGAAACAAATATTTCATAGTTTCCTAAAAAGTCTCAAAGATCCTTTTATGAAAGCCAATTAAATCTGTACTTTGTTCCTAATCAATCTCTTTGACCTGCACATACTGATGAGGTACCTCTGTTAAAATATCATCTCCTATTGTACCAGACAAGGATGTCATTACATACAACATGACATCTTGATTAAAACACATGACAACAGTTTTGTCATAACAGTAGATGTAGATGTTTTGACATCTTGCTTAACATCAGTGCATAATCATGTTTTACCAAAATTTAGCCAATCATAGAACCATGGACAATCATAGAGTCATGGAACTAACAATCTCCCCCTTTGGCAAATTTTGGCTAAAACAACCAAACAAACATCAGGGAAACAACAACAGTTTTCTTACAAACATCCAGCTTTACAAACTATCATGCACCCCCTTAATAGTTGCATTCAACAATCAACTACAAAATACTACTCTTTCCTTAGCAGTAGTAACAAATACCAACACTTTACTCCCCCTTGGTTTAGTCAAAAATTGACAAAAATTGGAGTAGATGTACATACATATGCTCATAACACATCAAATAGAGCCAATCCCAAAAACTGAATCAGAAACAACATGCTTCAAAGCAAGACTCAGTTGTCAAAATGCACATGGTGTCCACACATCCAGTCATCTCACAATCTCCTAAGAGATACACAAACTGATTGATCCTCCATCAATATAAAGACTGCACCACTGCAACGACAATCCATTGACCAAGACATAATCCCCCTTTTGCACCCCAAAATTTGCTACCTTTTCTTGCCTGATTTATGTTTCATTGCATTTCATTAGCATAGTTACATCACGTACATAGTTCAATCATTGACATATCATAGCATAGCATGCCTCCAACAAGGGATCAAGGGTGTTTATCAAGAGAAGAGCCTAGCAAGAGGTGTTATCCAAGATTGAGAAGTCATCCAGGCCATCAAGAAGTGATTTGAAGTCTTGAGAAGTTTGAGTGCCTACATGTGGGTTTTGCTCCTATCTTGAGGAATATTAAGAATCATCAGTGGGATGTGAAACATGGAATGTGGATTTGAGGTGTGTATGGATCTCATGGGATGCCTAGAGGGCCATATTGAAGCTGAGGCATGTCATTGATTCAAGTACAAGAGCTATAGTTGAGGTGCAGTCAACTAGGGTTTCATCTGGGTCAACCCTAATTCAATTGAGTAGTTGGAGAGAATCAAAGCCTACCTTGAGGTCATGGGATTCATGAATTTATATGTTGATACATGTGTGGTGTTGTGCCAAGGTTAAGCAAAGAAAGATCAAGAAGGTGGGAAGTTGCTAAATTAGGGTTTTAGTGTAAAATCCCCTGTTTAGTGCCTAACTTCAAAGCCATATAAGTCAAAATACAAGTTTCAAATGGAGCCTTGTCCAACATGAAACTTGTAGAACTTCTCAATACCTTTAATTTGAGTACTAGAAGTCTTCAAGAAGATTTGTAGAACTCAAGTTATGGTCTTTGCAAATTACAGGTCACCAGAGGACACTGAAATTTATCTGTGAAAGTCACTTGACTTCCAAGCAACTTTTGCCCTTCAAGGAGTTTTCAAATGATTCGTGGACAACATAAGAGTTGTAGATCTTGATCTTAGCTTTCCATATAATACTAGAAGTCCTCAAGAGGATTTGTAGAACTCAAGTTATGATCTTTGTAATCCAGGGGTATTTTGGGTATTGGTGATTATAGGTCATTCTCAAGCATGGGTCAAAATCTCCAACTTAGAGGCCTCAAATGGAAAATTGCACAACTAGAAAGTTTCTCAAAATAGGATTTTAACCTTTACCATGCATCAAGGAGGCTTTGAATTGGCTCATAGGAGAAGTTGGTTTGAAATGGTTTTTAAATGAAGAAATTAAAGTCATTTAAAAGGCAAAATTGTGATTTCTTGATTTTATGGCCAAACAAGTCCATGTTATATACCAAATTGATCAGAAAACATGTTTTGGAAAGGATGGCAATATTACTTTTTTGATTTGAGGTCATTTACACATGGTTCCCTTTAATACCTTAAGGTTGAAGTAACATAACCATCACACTCCATAAGATCAAAAACAAGGAGAATACACATCCAATTCAGTTCTAAATATCACAAGAGGAGAAATTCAAGTGAGTCTGAGAGCTAAAGCAGAGCAAGGCATGATTTCCACATATGAGATTTTCAAGGAATGTGAGAAATTGAGTTTCTCATTCAGATTGTTACAGAAGTTTCTAGAGGGTTCTATTAGCTTCTATATAACATATGCATTGGATTCAGATAGTTTTTTTGGGAGGAATTGAGCAAGGAACCAGAGCAAGCCATTGAAAATTCTCAAGCTGCATCAAGGATCGGGTTTTGGAATTGAAGATGATTCAAAGCAAATTGTCCATTGGAGAAGCTTTAGAAGTGGTTCTTGAGTGATTCTGCAAGAGATTGGAGGTTGAATCGTGCCATAACCTCATCTGTTCATCCATTTCACCAGGTTTACATTCTTCAAATTTCAGCATATTGGTAGTGATTTGCTTAGGTTTTGATGCATGGTTAGGTTAGTGTTGATGCTTAGGTGGATTTAGGCACAAATTTGGGATGATTAGAGACACTTTAGGTTGTGATCAAAATTATGTTGAGAGGAATATTGTGAGATTCTTGAGGCTTTAAGCATGGCTGAATGGTGAGAATTGATCAGGGAAGCATGTAGATGAGTTTAGGATCTTTAATTGCAAGAATTGAGTTGATCAAGATTTGGTGATTTTTCTGCAACTTCTATCGGGTTTTGAGTTAGGGCTAGAATCAATGGAAATGGAGGTCATATTCATGATCAGGATGAAATTTCAAGTGGAATAGGGTGTTCAGTTGCAAGGATTGATGAGGTTTTGGGATGTCTTCACCGGAGAAGACGGTGGCGCCAAGCTCAGGCCACCATCTGAGCATTTCCCCCCTCAGTTTCAAATATTTGGGGACGATGACCCAGGGCCCTCAGATCATGCTTTGACCCTTGACTCAAACCAAATCCAATGGCCACGATTGAATTGAATTTCTGAAGAGAATTGAGAAGGATACCTCAACGCTGCGTTTCATTAAACGCTATTGGGTGGCTTAAGTGAACCCTTGCTAACCACACCTCCATTCAGGCCCAAGTTGGAATTATAACGTGATTTAATTGCTATTTGACACAGGCTTTTTCCATTTTCCTTTTCTTTTATGAGTTGGTTTAATTTGGTTTGGGCTTAGTGACTGAATTGATATACGCACCCCCTGTTGGGCCCAGGTTTGGTTTACAACATGATATTATTACTATTTGCAACGCAGTTTTGTCATTTTTCATTATTTTCTTTAAGTTCATATTTTGCATATAGTTTAGAAATAAATCCATAATAATTAGGAAAATTAGTCTTTTTAATCCATATTTTTCCCCTTGACTCCTTAGAATGTGTAGAATTTAATAGGATTAAAATTTATTTAATTAATGCATTTTATGTTTTATTTGCATTTTTGTATTTTTAATGGTTTTTATTTTGATATGTTTGGTATGCCATTTTGCTGATTTTGTTGTGAATGATTGGTGTTGATTTTTGAGGTGATTCTTTTTGGGCTAGATATCTTAGATATGCATGTCCCCATAGTAATTTTCTCATATTTTTGTGAGAGAAGTTTAGGCTAGTTTGAGCATTGAACATTAGGTGGTTTTGAATTAGGGTTTTAAGATGATACCTTTAGGTTTAGGGCATAGTTTTAGGTCCAAATGAATGGTTAACCCCCTGGTTTTTGTATGAGAGATTTTTAAGAGGTTTAGGAACCCTTAGTAATTTTTGTAGGATTTTACAATCCCTTTTGGTATTTTAAGTAGAATTAGTTTTAAGACTAACTTCTAGGTGTTTCTGATGAGCTAACTTGACTAGTTTAATTCAATAGTTCCCCTTAGACTAGGGTGGTGGTGCTTTTGAGCTTGGATGAAGATGAAGAGCAATGGAAGATGCTTTAGAGAGCTTGAAGGAGCTTGGAGTTGAAGACTTCTCATCTGGTGGAGTGCTTGTCAGGAGCTTAGGGAAACTAGGGTTTTAGGAAGAGCATCAGAGTAGTTCTACTTGTTTCTTCAAACATGGAGTATATTGTTCATCTCCATTCAATCCAATGACATAAAGTCCTTTTAAAGAAGTCACATCTCTCCTTAGGAGGGATGAATGGCATGCTTTAAGAGTAGAACTTTGAGGATGCCAGTCTCTCATAATGTTAAGTTCTCAGTGACTTCCCTTGGTTGTCATTGAGCTTCTTAACACTCCAACCTGACCTTGTTGAATGATTCTCCCTTGGAGGTGCTTATTGAAGCTTGGTAAAGGAAAGATGAGGTAGCTTGTTGAAGCTAGGGTTTTGTTTGCTTGTTGAAGCTAGGAGCTTGTTGAGGTCAGGAGCTGGTTGAAGCTGTTTACTGGCTGGGGTTTGAGCTTGTTTAAGCTGGTAGCTTGTTGAAGTTTGGTGTCTATTGAAGATTGAAAGTTTATTGAAGCTTGAAGATAGGAATTATTCATGAAGATGAAGATTGTTTCTGTCAACCTTCTGCTGTTTAATCAACTGTTGTTGTCAGAGCTGTTGTTTGCTGTAGGAGATTGGTGCTGCTGTTTGGGCTGCCTTCTCTGCTGTGGCTTTTGTTTTCTGTATTGTTTGTTAGCTTGTGTAGCTTGACCCCTAGGTTTGAGGTGAATGTTGATTCACTTTGCCTGTTGTTTTCCCAGGTTCGAGGTTGAGTGGTACTTCCTTGCCTCGCTTGTATTGCTGCATTGCATGCATTTTACTGTATTTGCTTGCTTTCTTTTCTGTTTATCCCCTAGGATCTCTGATTTCCTCTGTGCAGGAAGGAATTATGACAGACATTAGGATTGTTATCCATGCATGACAACAGTAGGTTAGTTTTATTACCTTTCAACCCTAGGCTTTTTAGAGCTTCTTTCTCTTTTCTCATCTCAAAACAATTCAAAAAACACAGTAATAAGGATAACGCGCGCTGTACGCTACGGGCCTTAAGCTATTTGAGAAAAGTTGCTGGAGGGTCACTCTTCAGTAATCTGACTGCTTAGTATGGTACCCTTAGGGTGACATGCGACGTAGTCACTCTCAGATCACAAGTCTTTAGTGCAGTACAGTTGCAAACAGACTAAAAAACACTTCTTTCGTAAAAGATTCAAAACAACATCAAAGTTTCATTTTTGTCCACTTAGACTCTTAATCAAGAAAAACCCTTTCATAAGGTATTAAAAAACCAGTCAGACAAGCTCGCGTCTTCCGTAGCCCGAACTACGTTTGCTCTGATCTTCATGCTGTATGAAAGTACGTAGGCATAGGATGCGATATCCTAGCGAGTAACCTTCCCCTCCTTTCCCGTAGGTAGGCGAACTACGTTGACTCTGATTTCTCGTTCCAGACGGGAATACGTAGGCATAAAGTGCGATACTTTGCCGAGTCATTTTCTTTTCTTGTTAACCCAGACCTGTAGAGTAGATAGAATAACACACCCTTAGATAGAAAACAAGCGTGGATCCCGTCGAGTACGACGGACGTGAGGGGTGCTAATACCTTCCCCTTGCGTAACCGACTCCCGAATCCAGGATTTGGTTGCGATGACCATTCCTTTCCCTCTTTGCATTAGGTTTACTCTGAGCGTTTCCTTTCCCTTTTGTGGGATAAATAACGCACGGTGGCGACTCTTCTGTCATAGCCGGCGCCGATTTTCGCTGTAGCGACAGCTGGAGACTCTGCTGAGGACTCCAATGGTTCCCTATGCGAGTCGATCCTAGCGCTTGTTTTCCCGTCTAGGGTTTTGTATGTATTTACCTTTCTGCCTCTACTTTCAGTATTATATTATTGTTGTTATGCTGGGAAGAGGGTTAGATTGAGAGATAAGCCGGACATGGGCTTGAGTTTGCACATAGACTTAGAAGTAGAGAGTAGTGGTTAGCCTGCTTGCTTAGCTCGCACCAGCTAGCCGCGAAATCTACGCTCGGACGAGATTCTCTTTGATGCTTCTTGCCTGGCCCTTAGGGCTCGACAAGTTGTCTGACCCGAGGATTGTCGACTCTGGGGACATATCATTTGGGATTCAACTAAGTGAGGTCGCTTCAAGGGATGATGACGCAACACCTTCTGGGTATCGTATCATCGCTCTTGAAAGTCTGTGACGTTGAACCCGCATAGGATGTCGTACCTCGTCTGCGAGTTAAGTACATACCTGTGAGGGGTAGGTAGGTCTATTTGCAGGAAACCTTTGACCTCAGAGTACCTAGTTTATCTCTGTCAGTGAGATGTGGTTACAGGGTTCATTTGAGGGGTTGGTTTGGTTTGAGGCGAAGATTTGATGGTTCTCAGGCTTCAGTACAAGGCAGCACAGTTCATCAGCATTCCACTTGATCTCCTGTTTGCATACGCATATGCATTTTCATGTTTGCATTTCATTAATGTGTATTTATGTTGTAGGTGTGATCATCCCCCTCTGATTCTAGTGTATCTTCTAGCCAGACATGAAGTCCATGAAGAGGACAGTTGCTTACCGGTTGCATTCGCCAGATATCAGTGCCTTGCTGGGATTAGTTGCTCTAGCAGATGAGAGAGTGAGGGCTGAGTTCAGAGTATCTTATGGGAGATTGCTTAGTTTGTTGTACAGGCCTTCAACATTTGAGACGACTGGGGTGTATACTTTGATGCAGTTTTATGAGCCTCAGCTGAGATGCTTCCTGTTCCCCGACTATATTCTGGCACCCACTTTGAAGGAGTATTCTGCTATGTTGGGAGTTCCTGTGGTAGACCAAATGCCCTTTATACATGTTGATGCTGAGCCTGAGTTGGCTACACTTGCTGAGATTGTCAGTTTAGACGCTTCTGAGTTTCCTGGAGGATTGGTCAAGCTGAACGGAGCCTATGGTTTTCACCTGTCTGTCCTGGTTGAGAAGGCTACACAGCGCGTGAAGAGTGGATGTTGGGTTGCCTTCAGTGCCATTCTAGCTGTCTGCATCTATGGGACTGTCTTGTTTCTAATGTGCCAGATTTTGTTGACTCAGATGCCTTCTTGATTCTTGCCTCGAAGAATCCAGTTCCTACTCTCTTGGGCGATGTTTATCATTCTATTCACTATAAGAATGAGAAACATCGTGGCAAGAATGTTTCCTGCTGTCTTCCTCTTTTGTACAGGTGGTTCCAAGGACATCTTCTAAAGACATGGCCTTTTGTTGATGTTGTTGATACTTTGGATTGGTCTTCCCGGTTGATGGGGCTGTCTGCTGAGAACATCATTTGGTTTGATCGAAACATGCTTGGCACTGATATTATATATAGTTGCAGTGGCTTTCCGAATGTCCCTTTGATTGGACGGAAAGGCTGTATCAACTATAATCCTTCTCTGCTGGTGAGACAATTTAGTTATGCCTTGAGAGATGCTCCTATTGAGGTTGAGATACAGGAATCTCTGTATCTCACGGGCTCATTAGACGAGGCTGTTTTGATCAGGTTGAGACATGCATGAGCTAACATCCGTAGGAGAGGGAAAGCTTTGCTTGGTAAGAGCAACAACAAAGCTTATGATCCCTATTTGGCTTCGATCCACGAGAGAGCTAGGATTTCCCTGATGCCATATCCTACTGTGGAACCTCTGTATCTTCTAGTGATTGAGGCACCTACTGTGGTAGAGATTGAGAAGTACAACAAATTGTTGGTTGAAAAATGAAGAATTGAAGAAAGCCAATGAGGAGTTAGAGAAGGAGATCTTCCAATTGCATCATGAGAAGAATGAAGCTACCTTCATTGTGAAGGAACAAATTGAGTTGATTAATAGGTTGGGTTCAGATTTGACTGAAGAGACCGACAAGAGGGAAAAGGTGGGAGTAGCCTTGAACGGTGTTAGCAAGGTGCTTGCTTCCAAGAAGGAACTCTTAAACAAAGCTTATTCCCGACTCGGCAAGTGGGAAGCATTATGGAATACCACGCTTACCAAGCGGAAGGAGCAGGAAGATGAGCTGAAGCTGCAGATTGCCACGCTAGATGCGCAGATTAGAGCCCAGGATGCAAAGATTGCTGAA
>OZ012739.1:314645323-314689165 GCA_963859935.3 Lathyrus sativus
ATATGATTAGCTCCTATGTATAATCTGCTTCATTTTCTGGAGAGTTAATATGATGTGATGATGTTCCAATATTTGCTTGGACATTAATCCCTTTCACAAAGATTGAACCATTAAATTTGGTTCTGGAGCTAACATTCATAGTTTATGCTAACATTCACAGAAGCATAATGTCGAGACGTCATGTCTGTCATTACATAACCACCAACAAACTTTATGCAAATAAGAAAGAGTTTTCCTCTAACAAGCACCAAATGAGCTGACCAAAATACCAAGCTACTGACTGAGTAAAACACCATTAATAGTCTTTTCAACCTCAGTCTGCTTCTCCTCTCCTCTTTTATCCTCTATCGACTAACCTCCACATGGCCTAATAAGAACTACAAGAGTAAGTTGCAACATTTGGTGACTACATCTTCCTTAGAAATTAAGCTTGAGCATGCAGTTCCTTGGGGTAAGCATAAATAACAATTGTCTCTAGACTCTTTCCTCATTAGCACTTCATACACCTCATTAGATACCAACTATTATCCTTAGTGAAAATTACCTTAAGACCTTGATCATACAACTGAGCTGTGTTTATCTCACTACTTAACAGTCATATACCATGGGAACTAACATAAGAACTAGGAAATCTAGTTCAAAAACCCTTTTAAATTCACTTTAGGCATCATCATTTAAAGAGCCAAAGATGGTAGAGTGAGACACACAGTACATCAGATACTACTTTACTCCAACCATGTGTCTGGAACACCCACTGCCAATGTACCAATCTTAATAGATTGAAACTCTAAAAAGGTAACAGATAAAGACAATTAACATCTTCCTTGGGTTTTAACCATTGCTTGGTTAACTTCAGGATGAGTTGGACCCCTGAGATAACCATACAAGTGTATGATAAGACCATCTTAACCCTAGAAGAGAGACATCTTCAGAGCAAGTTCCTGCCTTTAGCATGAATATTCTGATGTTCAGCACGATGTCGAGACATTTCAAAGACATTATTGACTCAGCTTGCCTCTTGATGGAATAAAAATATTTTGACATTTGAGTTCTACTTTGCTTTATATAGCCTTAAGAACCCCTATCCCTTTTAGGCTTCCAGTCAACTCCTCAACCAGAATAACACCAGAACAGTTGTTCATGTCCTCATAGACTTGATCATGAAATTAGAATTGGAGGTCAAAACAGTCACCTCATGCTGCAGGTGATAAATGACCATTTTTTCCTTGTAGACAGAAGATAGGAGATAATCACCTTTTATATTCCTTCTTTACACCTGATGCAAAAACCTTGAAGAAGAAACCAACTTAACATGAATTGATTCTCAAATACAACTGACTACATCAGAAGCTCATCTACTAGAGAAGACAGTAACAACCTTCACGACACTAAGTGCCTATGTTTAGAACATCATAGTTCTTACAGGTGTCATGACAGATGTGCTTCACATTTGGTCTTGACCTTCTATCCACTTTCCTCAAATTCTGGTTGAAATATCTCCTAAGTAACATGATAGCATTGAACACCCCTTCAACGGACACAAGGTCACAAGCTCCAACAGAGATGGTGACAGACACCATGTTCTTATCCTTTATTCAGATTATGCTAATTATGTCTAGATCTTCTTCTACACCAGCAGTCACATCTAAGACAGATCTCTTGAGTAGAGACCTTAAATCCTGCTGACCAGATGCGCCTTTATAAGAGGCCTTGAGAAGTCTCCAATTAACTTTGGCCACCACACATGGGTTTATCAAACTGAACACATTTTGATCAACTCCATTAGATATAAAGTCTTTCAGAGCAACAAGAGCCAACCCATACTCTTCCTCACCAGGAACAATCCACACACACCCTTTGGTGACAGATTTCCATGGGTTGTTGTCCATTTATCTCAAGAAAGCTACCAATCTAGCCTTCCAATGATCATACTGTTGGCTCCTAATTTTCGACGCTAGTCGAGATCGGAGCTATCCTAGGTGACAATTATCAATACTTGGTATGCGAAAGGGTTTCGACCCAATCAAGGAAAGCTTCAAGTCGAAGGAAGTGTTAGAACACAAATTGGTTCTTAATAATATCTCTATGTTTTGATGATAACTATTATGAAATTTTGTAATTAAGAATTATATACTCTAAAATTTACTTGAGAGTTTTTACTGCAGATAGTAAAGGAATTAACACTCCAGAAGCAAATCAGAATTGAACATAAGAAATTTGCTAGACTCTGAAGCGCCAGATGCAACCATTAGAAGATTCTGATTGCTGCCAACAGAAGATCCTGAGCGTAGCCTCCAGAAGATTCTGAAGCAGAAGCTCCAGAAGGATCTGAAGCAGAAGCTCTAGAAGAATCTGAAGCAAGTCAGAAGCATCTGAACCAAAGAAGAATTCTGTATGAAGAGTTTTCAAAGCATAGTTACTACATAAGATTCTGAAAGTACTAAAGCTGCCAGTACTGAGGATCTGACTCAAATATGCTCTGATCTTAAACACGCTAAAAGCACACCTGCTGCAGAAGACTCTGATTCAACAAAACTCTGATCAACATCAGAAGGCTCTGATTATATTAGACTCTGATGAAATTTATTGAAAATTGAAGAAGAATTATTCAAAGATTATATCCGTTGGAATGATCCAAACGACTCTTTCCTTATTTATGCTAGACACAAGAACACGGACAAAAAGGATTTTTCTGTGCTTTCTTCTTCTAGGAAAGGTCACTTGATGTGAAGACAAAAAGGCTCAGACCTTTTGGACACTCTTCTCAACGTGAAGCTCACCTTGGATCAGCTGCCTATAAAAGCAAGTCTTCACCCATCTTCTTCAGTTGACGTTTTATCCAAAAGAAATCATATTCAAAGCTCTCATACTATTCACATTCTTTCTAAGAATTTATTTCTTTGTTCTTAATATTTAAGTGAAAAATCACAGTTGTGATAAAGCTTTCTAGAAGCAATTTAAACACTTGTATTTGTATTACATTTGATTGTAAACCTTAAGAAGATCCAGCTAGGATCAGTAGTTCTTTATAAGACTTTGAACAATTGTTCTAAGTGCTTACTATTGTAATCAGTTGATTAAATAGTGGATTAAGTCCTTGATTGAGAAAGGCAAATCACTCTAGGAAGGGTGGACTGGAGTAATTGAGTTCAACGAACCAGGATAAAAATACTTGAGTTTTTATTTCTAAGTTTTAATCTTCATACTTATTCAATCCCCCCTTCTAAGTATATTCTCACCTTCAGGAAGATGGACCAAGGTTCCAAAAAAATGCTAAGTGTTGGAAAATGCTCGACAAAGACCATGCTAAGGAAAACACGAAGACGGTTTTGCCAAATTGGAGGGAATTACCAAATATTCAAAATTCAAATCAAGCAAAAGAGAACGTGGGAGCGGTTGGAATAGCAAAGAAGCACCAAAAGAGCATGTTAAGAAGCCTCAACCTCCATGTAGTAGTTATTCTATAGCACTATAAATAGGTGTAAATTTTATGTAATAAGGGGTGTTCATTCATTTTTGTACTAGTTCATACAACTCAAAGGAACATCTGAATCTGATAAGAAGGGGTGTAAATTTGATAAGAAGAAAAAGGTTCTGATGGCCACCTGGGATGATTCAGATACATCTGAATCTGAATCTGAGTCAGAAGAAGAATGTGCCAATGTAGCTTTGATGGCAGACATAGAAGATCAGGAGGAAGGAACTTCAGGATCTGAATCTGACTCTGAATCTGACTCTGACGCTGAAGAGGTAATGGCTAAACTCACTAAAGAAGAACTTATCAAAGTGTTATCAGAAGTTCTGAAAAGCTATAACAATATTAAGCTCAAATACAAGAAGCGTCAAAGCAATCTTATATCTGAGAATAATATTCTCAAATTAGAAGTAGCTAAGCTAAATGAAAAGAACTTAAAATTGAAAAATGATTCTGAATTAGCTCAACAAAACTCTGATTCTGAAACTGAATCTGAATGCAAAAATATTTTGGAAAAATATGATTATAGCTTTCAGAAGTTTCTTGATAAAAGCATAGACAGAAGCAAAATGACTTCTATGATCTATGGAGTTAGCAGAAATAACAGAAAAGGAATTGTATATAAATCCTCCTCTGGAAAGAATTTAAATCCAAAACCTGTTGATAAAATTATCATCAAGAAAACTCCTTTATATTCACACTTTAAATTTGGTCACTTGAATGATATTGAACAAACACATTCTGAAAAGAATATTCATGTGTTTAAATCTAAGGCTAGTCAGAATAAACCTTATGTTGAAAAACAGAAGTTTAGACAAACCTTCAGAACAACTAACCCTAAAGGACCCAAGAAGATCTGGGTACCTAAAAGTAAAATAATTCCTCTTGCAGATGTTCTTAGCAGCAAGGTCAGGACGCCAATCATGGTTCCTGGACTCTGGATGCTCACGACACATGACAGGAGAAAGGTCTATGTTCCAAAGCCTGGAGCTTAGATCTGGAGGTGATGTGAAATTTGGAGGGAACCAGAAGGGCAAGATCATTGGATCTGGCACCATTGGAAATGGTAAACTTCCCTCTATTACTAATGTTTTACTTGTTGAAGGGTTAAAGCATAACTTATTGTCCATAAGTCAATTAAGTGACAATGGTTATGATATTACCTTTAATAAAAAATGTTGTAAAGCTATTAGTCAAAAGGATGGCTCTATCCTATTTAGTGGTAAGAGGAAAAACAACATTTATAAAATAAATCTTTCAGAACTTAAGGTTCAGAATGTTAAATGCCTCTTGTCTGTTAATGAAGAGCAATGGGTCTGACACAGAAGATTGGGGCATATTAATATGAGACGTATATCTCAGATTAATAAACTTAATCTTGTCAGAGGACTTCCTAATCTGAAGTTCACCTCAGATGCTCTTTGTGAAGCATGCCAAAAAGGGAAGTTTTCAAAATCATCTTTTAAATAAAAAAATGTTGTTTCTACTTCCAGACCACTAGAATTACTTCATATTGATCTGTTTGGACCAGTGAAAATTGCATCCATAAGAGGCAAGAAGTATGGATTAGTCATTGTTGATGACTATAGTAGATGGACATGGGTAAAGTTCTTAAAACACAAGGATGAGTCACATTCCGTGTTCTTTGACTTCTGCAAGCAAGTCCAGAATGAAAAAGATTTCAAAATTATAAAAGTCAGAAGTGATCATGGTGGTGAATTTGAAAATAAATATTTTGAAAAATATTTTAATGAAAATGGCATTGCTCATGATTTTTCCTGTCCTAGAACTCCACAACAAAATGGGTTTGTAGAGAGGAAAATCAGAACTCTGCAAGAAATGGCCAGAACCATGATCAATGAGACTAATTTGGCAAAACACTTTTGGGCAGAAGCAATCAACACAGCCTGTTACATTCAGAACAGAGTGTCTGTAAGACCTCTTCTGGAGAAGACTCCATATGAACTGTGGAAGAACAGAAAGCCCAACATTTCATATTTTCATCCTTTTGGATGTATTTGTTATATGTTAAATACTAAAGAAAATCTGAACAAGTTTGATTCCAAAGCACAAAAGTGTTTCATGCTTAGATATTCTGAACGCTCTAAAGGCTACAGAGTATACAACACTGAGACATAGATTGTGGAAAAATCTATTCATGTTAGATTTGATGATAAGCTTGGCAATAAAAAGCCAAAGCAGTCTGAAAACTCTGCAGATAGAGAAGTAGTCTTCACAGACTCTGAAGTCCCAGAGGCAGATAAAGCTAAAGTGAAGGAACCAAAAGCAACGCCAGATGCTATTCCTTTAATTTCTCAGATGAACAATTTAAACATTTCTGAATAATCAACTGTTAGAGGATCATCATCCAGAATTAAAGCTCCTCATCCAGAGAATGTTATTATTGGAAAGAAGGATGATCCCATCAGAACAAGATCTTTTCTAAGATCATCTGAAGCATCATTGTTTGGACTGGTGTCAGTAATTGAACCAACTTCTGTAGATGAAGCTCTGCAAGACAATGATTGGATTATTGCCATGCAAGAAGAGTTAAATCAATTCACCAGAAATGATGTGTGGGATTTAGTTCAAAGACCAAAAGGATTCAATATAATTGGAACAAAATGGGTCTTCAGAAATAAGCTAAATGAGAAAGGAGAAGTTGAAAGAAATAAGGCAAGGCTTGTTGCTAAAGGGTACAGTCAACAAGAAGGTATTGATTACACTTAAACTTATGCTCCAGTGGCAAGGTTAGAATCTATACGCCTTCTTATTTCATTTGCTGCACAAAATAACATCACTCTGTATCAGATGGATGTTAAAAGTGCCTTTCTAAATGGTATTATAGAAGAAGAAATTTATGTCCACCAACCTCCTGGTTTTGAGAGTGAAAAATTTCCAGATCATGTTTTCAAACTAAAGAAATCTCTATATGGTTTAAAACAAGCTCCCAGAGCTTGGTATGAGAGATTGAGCAATTTTCTTCTGGAGAAAAATTTCATCAGAGCAAAGTGGACACAACACTCTTTTGTAAATCATTTAAGAAAGATCTTCTAATTTGTCAAATTTATGTGGATGATATAATATTTGGATCTACCAATACTATGCTGGGAAAGGAGTTTGCTCAATGTATGCAGGCAGAATTTGAAATGAGCATGATGGGAGAACTGAGATTCTTTCTAGGAATTCAAGTCAATCAAACTCCAGAGTGCACTTACATACATCAGACCAAATATGTTAAAGAACTACTGAAGAAATTTAACATGACTGATAGTAAGCTGGCAAAGGCTCCCATGCATCCAAATAGCTCACTTGGCAATGAAGAGGTAAGTAAGAAAGTAGATCAGAAGCTCTACAGAGGTATGATATGATCTCTTCTTTACTTAACTGCTTCTAGACCTGACATATTGTTCAGTGTATGCCTGTGTGCTAGATTCCAATCAGATCCTAGAGAATCACACTTGACAGCTGTCAAGAGGATTCTAAGGTATATAAAAGGTACTTTTAATGTGGGTTTGTGTTACAGAAAATCTGATGATTTCAAATTAGTTGGATTCTGTGATGCTGACTACGCTGGAGACAGAGTGGAAAGAAAAAGTACTTTTGGAAGTTGTCAATTTCTAGGAAGAAATCTAATCTCTTGGTACAGCAAGAAGCAACCCACAATTGCACTTTCAACCACAGAGGCAGAATATATTGCTACTGCTGGATGTAGCACGCAGATGCTCTGGATGAAAAGTCAGCTAGAAGATTATCAGATATTTGAAAGTAACATTTCTATCTTCTGTGATAATACTTCTGCTATATGTTTGTCTAAAAACCCCATTTTACACTCTAAGGTAAAACATATAGAAATTAAGCATCATTTCATCAGAGACTATGTTCAGAAGGGAATTATAAATTTGGCCTTTGTTGATACAGAACATCAATGGGCAGATATTTTCACAAAACCCCTTGTTGAAGATAGATTCAAATTTATTCTGAAAAATATTGGTATGGATTTTTGTCCAGAATGATATTTGTCAGAAGCAAATTTTACAGATGCAAAAATGCCTAATGCTCTGAAGTATTTCTTCTGATTGCTTATTTAATTTCTTTAATTATTTTCTTGTGAAACTCTGAACTAACAATCCTCAGAGGATCTGAACGTTGGCTAACGTTTCATTTCTCAAGAGCATTCAGAAACACATGCAAGCAAACACGTGTCACTCCAAATCTGCAAAGGTGGCGTGTACACTACTGAAGAGACGTTTGAGGTGAAGTTTGAATAGTGAAAATCTTGATTTTCCCCCCAATTTGTCAGAATCAATAAATGCTTGAAATGATTTTTATTCTTTTCATTAAATGCTTTGTGTGAACGTGCTTTCTTTTGACTGTTTGTATGCCTAAGTGAGTAGTATAAATACATCATCTCTCTTCATTTTCACACTTTTCACATCTCAAACCTTTTATGCATTCCTGTCTTCTCTTCTCTCTTCACAAAAACCCTAAGCGTTTAACAAACTCATCTTCAATGGCAACTTCATCATCAACTGCTGCACAATTTAAATCTACCATGGCTGCAGTGACTTCTGCTAATATGGGTGTCACTCCTTATACACCACCAAAAAGAACATTGCTAACACCTGTTGAAAAGCTGGAGGTTCTATGTGAATCAATGGTGGAATTTGATTCACTGGCTGAGAATGGGTTTGAATTTCGCTCCATTATAGGTGCTCAAGGATGGGTGAAGTATTTTGACACACTTTTTGGACCAGTCTACCCCCTTCTGGTAAAAGAATTCTGGATACACGCTTCTGTATACCCTAAGTTCATTCTATCTTCTGTTCTGGGCAAAGAGATAATCATAACAGAAGATCTGATTAGAAAACTCATTGGATATGAGGAAACAAATGGAGTATCACACTTGCCAGCTGGGCATGTTGATATGGATGAAGTATATGAAGAAGTGATGACTGCTGGACAAGCTTCTAACAAGTTCAAAGATCTGAAGCCTGACTACAAGATCTGGGCTAAGATTTTCATGGGATGCATTCATCACAGAAAGTCAACAAACTCTCCAGACTATGTCAATAATGAACAACTCTACTTTATGTATTGCTTAAGTCAGAGCACCAAGGTAGATCTTCCATATATTCTGTTTATGCATCTATGTAATCATATAAATGCTTCTAGAGAATATATGAAAGAAAAAGGTCAGAAGATCAGAACCTGGATTCCTTTTGGAAGGTTAATCTCAGATCTTCTAACAGAAAATGGACTTGTAACTGCTCTGTATGCTGCTGGAGTCACAGAAGAATTGGAATTTATTTTGGGAAAGCCTCTGAATGCCAAAAGTCTTCAGAGACTAAAAATAGTAGAAGAACTCACAACAACACCCAAGAAGCTGAACATTTCTGAACTGAGTCAGAAGAGAACCCCTGTAGATGATTACCCTCTGTTCTATGCTGAAGAACCAAGGGAAATTGTTGTAAGATATATTGATGATTGCAAGGCAGAAGGAAATCCTATTCCTGCAGATATTATAAAGAGAGCAAGGCAACCATTGCCTGTTGTAGAAGAAGAAGAAACACCAAGAAAGAGGACTAAACCAGAAGCAGAAGCTGCACCTGTTCAAAAGAAGCCCAAGATTGCTGAGAAGCCACAAAAGCTGCTAAAGAGGAAAGAATCTGGAGACACTCCCTCTGTTCCTGCTAAACGCATCAAAATTAAAGGTACTAAATCTTCTGTATCTTCTGCAAATCCTATTGTTATAAATGATTCAACTGTTAAGTCTATTCCAAAACCACCCTCTACACAAAATCAATCTGTAACTGCTCCACCTCATGTTTCTACTCTATCTCCACAAAAATCTTCTAATCCAATTTCCATCTCACTTGTAAAACAACCATCTGTACTAAAACCATCAACAACAAAACCAAAAATTCAAACTCCACAACTAGAAATTCCAACCAAACAATCTGTACCACAAAAACAACCCACAGAAAAACAACAACCAGAAAAACCATCTGCACAACAAAAACCATCTGAACAACTTAAAGAAAAGCCATCTGAACAACAAAAACAACCACAAGAAAAACAACCAGAAAAACAATCCGAACCTCTACCAGAAAAGGACTCTGCACATCAACAACAACAAAAATCATCTGAACCTCAAACACAACAACAAAAGACACAACCATAATCACAAAATCCACCATCCAACACATCTAAACCCACTGCATCTGTTCCAGTTTCCTCTGAACCAATAACAATTTCATCTGATCCAACCCCATCAAATCCCTCTGAAATTCATTCAGAATCAACCAACCCATCTGGAACCAACATCCCTGAGACAGAAGTTCTTGATGTTACACCTCTGAAAACTGTTTTTCAAGTGTCTTCTACTTCTTGCACACCAACCACTTCATCAAATTCCTCAGAATCTGACATTCACCCAGATTTTCTGATATCCCCTTCTCACAGAGATTCTGAGGTAAACCAACCAGAACCCCCTGTATCTTCCAAAGTTTTTATTCCAGATCCTACTCCCACACCTACACCATCATCTGAAATCCTCATTCCAAATCCAATCCCAACATCTACCCCAAGAACATCTATCTCATGTGCACAATTCTCATCTCTTTTTCACAACCTTGCCTATGGTTTCAAACTCAAAGATTTCTATGACAAAGTTGAACCATCTGACCCTATCACTACCTTAAAACCCAAACTTACAATCACCCTACCATCTGTGTTTCTCACCTATATTCAATCAATTTCAGAAGTAGGTTCATTAGCTACAATATCATACTCTGCAAAATCTGCAAAAGTTGTTACTTCAGCTATACCTGTTTCATATGATAACCCTGTTGCTTTTGATGAACCTGCAAAATCTGCTTTCCAACCTTACACTAATAAACCTTTTGATGTAGTTTCCTATCACACCAAAGCAAAACCCAATCTGTTGAATGCCTTAAACAGATCAAAACCTGTCCAATCTCCTGAAATTCCTTTCATACCATACTACCCTCCTCCTCTGATCTCCATTCAGAAATCCATATTTCCACCTACTCCCCAACCAAAACCAATAACATTGGAGACTCTGTTAAACCCCAAACCTAGACTAAATGTTGATAATTTATTTACATGTTTTTTTGCAAGAAATACAGTTGTATTTAGGTACTGTACAGAGGAAGTGTTTAGCAACAATGGATGCACAAGAATCTGATGTCATCTGGAATGGCTTCATCAACAGATTCAACACTGTAGCATCAAATCTAAAGAACATAAGTTCTGATGATGCGAAGCTCAGATTTGCTGAAGCTGCAAGAAGTCTGTTCTAGACTGTCAAGAGATCTGGACCACTGCTTCTTACAGATGCTCCTCCATCATCAGAAGAAACTACTGAATCTGCATCTGAAGACAACCCTCTAGCCATGACTCTGATAGAACATCCTTCTGGCTCTACTGCTCCAAGCTCTGAAGTCCCTATGGAAATTGACTCTGTTCAAGCTCCAGAAAATGTTCAACCTTCTTCATCTGAGGTTAAGAAAGAACATCCAGATTTTGAGGATAAAATTGCTGCTCTGGAAGCTGGTCAATCAGAAATCAAGTCTTGGATGGCTAAACAGGATAAGAAGTCTGAAGACATGACTGAGTGGATGTTTAAACAAGATCAGAAGAATGAAACAATGGCTAAGTTGATGTCAAAGCAAGAACAATCCTCTTCTGAGATCACGGATCTGTTGAAGATGCTTTTGTCAAAACACTCTTAGTTTTTCATTTTTTTCATTCTGATGTTTTTGCATCTAATGTTTGCTTATGTATTTTGAATATCTTCTGATGCATGTACTCTTGCTCTGAACTGAATTGAATGAATGTTTCAAAGTTTTTCTCCACATGATTTATCTCATTTACTGTTTCCTTTTATTTGTCTTTACAAAGTTATTACTTTTTGCTTATGACAAAAAAGGGGGAGAAAATATAGATCTGAACTGTTTAATTAAACTTCACCAGAATGAAACTTCAGACATATTAATTTTATCTAACATTAAATCTGAGTATTTCAGAACATTTGATAAGTACACTCTGTAAAAGAAACTCTGAGACTCTCAGATCATTTGACAATTATCAAACTCTGACTCTGAAATTTGCAAGACACTCTGACTCTCAAATGTTAAAGAACAATCAAGCTCTAACTCTGAAAATTACTCAAGACAAAAGGGAAGTTTCTATTCCTTATCTGTATTTAATTCAGGGGGAGATTCATCATCTCAGGGGGAGTTATAATTATTACATTTTCAATTAAACAAAATTTCTGATGTTTTTGTCATCATAAAAAAGGGGGAGATTGTTAGAACACAGATTGGTTCTTAATAATATCTCTATGTTTTGATGATAACTATTATGAAATTTTGTAATTAAGAATTATATACTCTAAAATTTGCTTGAAAGTTTTTACTGCAGATAGTAAAGGAATTAACACTCCAGAAGCAAATCAGAATTGAACATAAGAAATTTGCTAGACTCTGAAGCGCCAAATGCAACCATTAGAAGATTCTGATTGCTGCCAACAGAAGATCCTGAGCGTAGCCTCCAGAAGATTCTGAAGCAGAAGCTCCAGAAGAATCTGAAGCAAGTCAGAAGCATCTGAACCAAAGAAGAATTCTATATGAAGAGTTTTCAAAGCATAGTTACTACAGAAGATTCTGAAAGTACTAAAGCTGCTAGTACTGAGGATCTGACTCAAATATGCTCTGATCTTAAACACGCTAAAAGCACACCTGCTGCAGAAGACTCTGATTCAGCAAAACTCTGATCAACATCAGAAGGCTCTGATCATATTAGACTCTGATGAAATTTGCTGAAAATTGAAGAAGAATTATTCAAAGATTATATCCGTTGGAATGATCCAAACGACTCTTTCCTTATTTATGCTAGACACAAGAACACAGACAAAATTGATTTTTCTGTGCTTTCTTCTTCTAGGAAAGGTCACTTGATGTGAAGACAAAAAGGCTCAGACCTTTTGGACACTCTTCTCAACGTGAAGCTCACCTTGGATCAGCTGCCTATAAAAGCAAGTCTTCACCCATCTTCTTCAGTTGACGTTTTATCCAAAAGAAATCATATTCAAAGCTCTCATACTATTCACATTCTTTATAAGAATTTATTTCTTTGTTCTTAATATTTAAGTGAAAAATCATAGTTGTGATAAAGCTTTCTAGAAGCAATTTAAACACTTGTATTTGTATTACATTTGATTGTAAACCTTAAAAAGATCCAGCTAGGATCAGTAGTTCTTTATAAGACTTTGAACAGTTGTTTTAAGTGCTTACTATTGTAATCAGTTGATTAAATAGTGGATTAGGTCCTTGATTGAGAAAGGCAAATCACTCTAGGAAGGGTGGACTGGAGTAATTGAGTTCAACGAACCAGGATAAAAATACTTGAGTTTTTATTTCTAAGTTTTAATCTTCATACTTATTCAATCCCCCCTTCTAAGTATTTTCTCACCTTCAGGAAGATGGACCAAGGTGCCAAAAAAATGCTAAGTGTTGGAAAATGCTCGACGAAGACCATGCTAAGGAAAACACGAAGACGATTTTGCCAAATTGGAGGGAATTACCAAATATTCAAAATTCAAATCAAGCAAAAGAGAACGTGGGTGCGGTTGGAATAGCAAAGAAGCACCAAAAGAGCATGTTAAGAAGCCTCAACCTCCATGTAGTAGTTATTCTATAGCACTATAAATAGGTGTAAATTTTATGTAATAAGGGGTGTTCATTCATTTTTGTACTAGTTCATACAACTCAAAGTACCCACGTGTAGAGAAACGAGTTAACGAGAATGTAGGTTATACAACACCAAATCCTTTCTTATCAATGCAATTTATCTTTACAACTTCCTTGCCACTTTTAAACTTTCAGTTTTACATTTAAACTGCTCTTTACAATTCTGCTGCACATTTACTTATCAAAGATCCCCTAGTCGAACGCGGAGTTCTGATTAGATTTATTTTCCAAGCGATTTACTTACTTGCATTTTTATCTTCAAAAGTCATTTATTTCTCAAAGGAGTTACAGTCGGTAGTCTCTTCGCATTTACATTACAGTTGTTATTTTTAAAGCCATTTATTTTTCGACTTGTCTTTTAAAGCCTTTACATCATCGCACTTTACATTCTTGACCTTTTTACTTACTTAGCACATGTCCTAGGATTTAGTATGGTCGATCCTGCAAGTTAAGTTAATTGTATCTTGAATTGATAGACCAACGGTTGTTTACCAAAATTCATAGTAAACAAATTGGTACACCTGGTGGAACCTAGTGCTAAACAGTTTTGAGTTTTCGGCGAATACTTCATTGAATGTTATTAAGGAGTGGAAAGTTAGCCACAACACACGAAGAAGTACCCAAAAAGAGATATACTAAAAGAATGGCGGCCATTGCTAATCAACAAGTTGATCTTCAAGGAAGCATTTCAAATGTTCAGTCAAGTATGGGGTCTCAAAATTCACCATACCCAGTCTCTTCGGCAGGAGGACAGGAACCACCACCTATGGTTGGGTCTGAACAAATGCAGCCTATCACTGGTCTAGGATCAACGTGTATACGAACATACACCCAACCTGTGTTGGAATATATAGGACCTCAAAGTCCTAATTCTCCAACACCTCCGAGAAGTTCCGTATACAGACAAATTCCTCCTCCAGGATTTTCACAATCATTGTTAAGGAATCAACCATATGGTATGCCTACAACGATAGTGCAGAGTTTGCAAAATGCTCCACCCATATTTTCAGAAAATGTGACGTCTTCGCCAGCACAAGGATCTGGGTCAGGTGGTCGAAATAGCCAAAGTTTAGGTGTTGGTTATTCTGCGCAAGTACCCAGTGGGGGAAATCTTCCAACCCTTAATTAATATGCAAATGGTGCACATACTGTCTCAGACCATGGGGGAAATCTTCCAACCCTTAATTAAGAATACCACTCAAACTAATCAACAGGTGGCGACACAATTAGCCTGTATGGATGATTTTTTTGGGAGTACCAACATGTGAGCAAAGACCAGCAATCGTTGAAAACATTCCATGATATCAGCAACAGAATGTTCACGAGGAAAATATGGAGGGTCAAGGGATCGACGAACCTTACAGAGTCGAACCTAGAAGAAATCAGGTACCAGTTCATATAGAAGAAGGACCAGAAGTGGTCATGGTGAACATGAATCAGAATGTTGACCAAGTACTTAGACAAGTTAGACGTCATGATGTAGCATAAGAGAATAGCCTAGAAGCAATGGTCGAAAGGATAATGACCAAAAATGGCGCAAACTTTGGCTTTACCAGGCCAAATTATACTTCACCTATAGTGAATTATATTTTGCAGGCTGAATTACCTCCAAGGACGAAAGTCCCAAAATTTAGAAAGTTTGCAGGAGACACTACTGAGTCAACCGTCAAACACGTGGCTAGATATATGATCGAAGCAGGAGAGATAGTGGGAGACGAAAGTCTAAGGATCAAATACTTCCCAAGTTCTTTTACAAAGAACGACTTTACTTGGTTTACTACGTTACCTCCTAACTCAGTTTATAATTGGGCCCAGTTGGAACGGTTATTTCATGAACAGTTCTACATGGGACAAACTAAGATTAGTTTGAAAGAATTGGCTAGTATCAAATGTAAAGTTACAGAGCCAATCGACGACTAATTGAATAGGTTTCGACTTCTCAAAGCCAGATGCTTTACCCAAGTACCAGAACACGAATTGGTCGAAATGGATGCAGGGGGTCTAGATTATTCCATTAGGAAAAAATTAGATAGCCAATATCTAAGAGATATGGCACAATTGGCCAACCGAGTTTGCCGCTTGGAAAGGTTGAAAGAAGAGAAGTCTAGGTTTAGTAAGGGTAAGAAAGTAGCCTTCGTCGAATGTAACGAAGATGTCGAAAACATGTGTGATGAAACACTTTATTTCGACGAAAATGAGGTAGACGTCGCTAAACTAAAGCAAGGTCCACCTTATGCCTGTAAGTTTTAGCTCCTTCAAATGGGAAAAATCCCACTGAGTCTAATGATAAGTTTCCTAAATGAACATATACTTTTGACGTTACTAAGTGTGACGAAATCTTTGACTTGTTAGTTAAGGATGGACAAATAATAGTACCTACTGGTGCTAAAGTACCTTCTTTGGAACAAAGAAAGAAAAGAGGTTTTTGTAAGTACCATAATTTCTTGGTTCATAAGACTTCTCAATGTTTTCTTTTCAGGGATTTGGTGCAGAACGCCATCCAAGAAGGAAGGCTGAAGTTTGGAGACAAGGGAAAGACTCAAATGAAAATTGATTCTGATCCATTGCAAAATGTGGAAGCCAACTACACAGAACCTGAAGTTCAGATGGTCGAAGCCATTGAAAAGTTTCCTATCAGCATGGTAGGACTGACTAAGAACTTCTCCCTAACAACTGAAACGGCTAAGGCGACTGAAGGCTGTGACAGTGCTGAAAGAGTTATTGATCATAGTTTGATGCTGGTGACCAAGAAGACTGTTGAAGAATTAATTCAATTTGATAACACTACTGAAGAATCAGACGTGGTAGGAGGAGTATTGGGGTGAAACACCGTTGAGAGTGTCAATATAGTCGAAGTTGGCGAAGAGTCTGATACTAGCATTGATATTGTCAGTACCAACAAAGCGGTAGGCAGAAATGTTCCCAAAACACAAGTGGTCAAGAAGATGGAGCGCATGCTGATGATAAGGGAAGTGACTGAAGTGGGCGGTTGTTTAATGGAAAATTGGATATGCTTGGCAGCAGAACGATATTGTAAGAATTCTCCTGATGTCGAGAGTTTTAATGTCAAAAATCTAAGTTCAGTTGGGAATTCTAAGGATGGTGAAAACTTAGAAACTCAGTTGTCCAAGATGAAGCTCGAAGAGGATGTCAACATCAACATGGTCGAGATTAACAACCAAAAAATTAAGGAACTAGTTGGAGCGGAAAGGACAGAAGAACCTAACAAAATGGCATATCCTGAACAAGAAGAAAATATTGTTGATTTTTTGTACCGTTGTCAGAAAAATGGATCAGGAGTAATGCTATGCCCCAGGTGCAGTGCTATTTTCTATGAGAAGGCTGCTCGAGAGTTAGAGGAGGTTAAGGAAACCAATGAAGGCTGAAGGCACAAAAAGAGTCAAGGCCCCAGAAATATGGATCCCAAAACACCTTCAGTAGGGGTAAAAACTCCAGCAAAACCCAGTACATTCAAGCCAATGGATAATGTACCTGCAGGAAAATGGGTTAAACCTGTCGAAGGACAGGGACGCAAAAAGTGGAGGAAGTTTGATGTAAAAAGAGGCTCTTCGTTTATGTACCTCAAAGAGAACCATACTACCAACAAGTCAGCGTATGTATCTGCGAATTACAAAGGGAAGAATCCTATAACCTGATCTCAATGGCGAAGGGAGCAACGCAGGCAAAAAGCTGCTAGGGAAGCCCGGGGTTTAAAGCAGGGGAAGTCTAGTACGAACAATGGAAATCAAGGTGAAGTCACTGAGAAAATGCTTGTAAAAAGGAGGTTGTTTGGGGATCAGAACAATGAGCCAGTTGGTCTAGTCGAAGATGATGAGAATATGACTGACAATTTTGACAGTGAATCCATTGCCTCTTTGGATGTTATAGTAAACATGGTGCCCGTCATGCCCAGAGAATTCAGCCAGGTTACAGAAGTAGAAGACATAGACCAGAATGCTAAATTAGAGATGATGGCACACAATCCTGCATGTTATTACATAATGAACAATGGGTGTGTCGAAGAACAAAATTCTTTCTTTGAGCGTCCTACAGAGGAGATGAAGAATCACTTAAAACCTCTTTACATCACCGAAAAAGTAGAAAATGTACCCATCAATAAAATACTGGTAGATTATGGTGCGACGGTGAACTTGATGCCTCGATTGTTATTAAGTAAGATTGGGAAGGATGACGACGATACAAAACCCCACAACATGGTTCTATCAAACTATGAAGGAAAAGTAGGCTCGAATTTGAGAGTAATCCAAGTTAACCTCATAGTGGGGACAGTTACAAGACCTACGGTGTTCATGGTTGTCAAAACTAAAGCTAATTACAACTTGCTTTTAGGCAAAGAATGAATTCACGGTGTAGGTGTTGTGCCATCTTCAATGCACCAAAGGATTGTTATTTGACGGCCAGACGGAATTATTAAAAACATTGAAGCTGATCAAGGATATGTCAAAATCCCTGTTAATTATGTCGATGGGAACCAATTTGATAAGCATCTGGCGAATATTGCTCCATGCCCTCCAACAGGGTTTGAATTTACCCCAAATGAGACAACATTCCATTCATTATACCTACATCTCGTCGAAGGCTTTAGATGGGATAGTGAAATTCCAGGAGAAAGGCTACCACTCATAGCAGGGTCTTCATTAGATCCCACTGGATAGGGAGAAAAATTCAGTGATCATGACTGAATACGAAGCATTGAAGAGAATTTCGGCCTACGTGGCTGAAACTAAACTACAAACGGCTCTGGAAGGTGTTAATGATCACATGGCTGACAAAGCCATTTGCGAGCCTCATCAAGAATATCTTAGAGAGGATTTCGATGGAATAAAACCAGATTGAGGACGAGCTCAAAAGCTGGACGCCATCTATGATGACGAACCTTTGGGGTTCGAAAAGGATCCACTAGCAAACCCTGTCAAGATGCTAGCACATGACCCTTTAGAAGAAATTGATCTTAATGAAGGAGCACTCAAAAGGCCGACATATATCAGCGCCAAGATAGATCCCCAATTCAAAATCAAAGTGGTCCAGTTACAGAAAGAGTTCAAAGACTGTTTCGCTTGGGACTACGACGAAATGCCTGGCTTAAGTAGGGAGTTGGTTGAACATAAGCTACCCCTGACACCTGGGAGAAAACCTGTCAAGCAAGGTCCAAGACGGTTTGCCCCAGAAATATTTTCAAAGATTAAAGAAGAGGTCGAAAGACTACTTCGTTGCAAATTCATTCGCACAACCAGGTATGTCGAATGGTTGGCTAATATAGTGCATGTTATTAAGAATAATGGGTCTTTAAGGGTGTGCATAGATTTTAGAGATCTAAATGCTACTACTCCTAAAGACGAATATTCAATGCCGGTAGCAGAAATGTTAGTGGATTCTGCAGCAGGACACAAATATCTTAGCATGTTAGATGGGTATTCTGGGTACAACCAAATATTCATTGCTGAAGAAGATATTCGAAAAACTACTTTTAGATGTCCTAGGGCTTTAGGCACTTACAAGTGGGTAGTGATGCCTTTTGGTCTAAAAAATGGTGGTGCCACTTACCAAAGGGCAATGAATTCTATTTTCCATGATTTTATAGAAACTTTCATGCAAATTTATATTGATGACATTGTCATAAAGTCTATTTTTGGACAAGATCATCTTGAACATCTACGACTTTCATTTTTCAGGATGAGAAAATTTGTTCTCAAGATGAATCCTCTTAAGTGTGATTTTTGTGTATAGGAAGGAGACTTCTTAGGCTTTGTGGTCCACAAGAAAGGGATCAAAATCAATCAAAATAAAACCAAAGCCATAATGGAAGCGAAAGCGCCATCGACCAAGAAGGAGTTGCAGTCATTATTGGGAAAAATCAACTTCTTAAGAAGGTTCATCTCCAACCTGAGTGGCAAGACGCAAGCTTTTTCACCGTTGCTTCGTTTCAACAAAGATAATTTCGAGTGGGGGAAATTGCAACAAGGAGCCTTCGACAAGATCAAGGAGTACTTGAGTCACCCACCAATTTTATCTCCACCATGTAGAAATAAAAGTATGAGGTTATACATAGCTGCATCAGATAAAACCTTAGGAAGCATGTTGGCTCAAGAGGATGAGAATGGAGTTGAAAGAGCCATTTATCATCTAAGTAGAGTTTTAAATGATGCAGAAACTAGATACAGCATAATTGAGAAATTATGTTTATGTTTGTATTTCTCTTGTACTAAATTGAAGCAATATATAAAGCCTGTTGATGTGTATGTTTCGTCTCATTTTGATGTTATCAAACATATGTTATCTAAACCTATCTTGCATAGTCGAATTGGCAAATGGGCTTTAGCCTTAACTGAATATTCGTTAACTTATCAGCCTTTAAAGGCTATGAAAGGCCAAATCGTGGCTGACTTTTTAGTCGACGATTCTATCAACGAAACTAATTTAAATTATGTTTAAATAAGATCATGGAAGTTGTATTTTGATGGATCAAGCCATAAGAATGGAACAGTGTTGCACCCTAAAATTGGCCCACCGGTTTTCTAGCTTTGACTGGCTTTTGTTTCGTTTTCATCTGCATATCATTTAGGTCGCATCTTGCCCGTGTTATCAGCCGGATTGAATTTATCAAGATTTTAGCCGCTTTGCTCGCGTTTCAGGTGATTCAAATCAATTCAAACGAGAAGTTCAGTGTCGAAATCGAGTGAAAAGTCGCTCTCTTCCTGATGATTCAATCTGTGCCGATAATATCGGCGCATTTCGGTGCTCGCCCACTTTTCCATGGCATTTTGCATTTTTGTTGTTATTTTTGCTTCTTGTTTTATTCTTTAGAAAATATCTTGAATAGGTTTTTAATATTGTTTTTAGAAATAGATAGTATTTTTATTAGAATTTAGGATATTTTTAATAGTATTTGTTTTTTAGAATATATTTTAATAATTTAGAAATAGTTTTTTTGGTTATTTAAAATTTTAACTAGAATTTAGCTTTTTTAATAGTTTTAATATTTTTTTTATTAGAAGTTAAATAGAATATTACAATCTTTAATAGTATTTGTTTTTTTAGAATTTAATTAAGATTAGATTTTAATTGTTATTAGGTTAATTACTTAGGAATAGATTTAATTAGTTTTAAAATTAATTAGAATATTAGTTTAATAGTCATTTTTATTAATTATTAGAATCAACATTTTATTAACGGTGCATGTGGTGGTGCATTTAGTCAACATCATAATGTTCATTAATCATTTAATCAAGCTTTGCATTAATTAATCAGCAAGTCATTAAGCCTTCAGCACCACGTGTCGATTGTCTGACTATTTAAGCACTATTCATTTCCTCCCCCAACCAACCCTAGAATTCTGCGCAGCCACCCCTTCCTCTCATCTTCGTTTTCCTCATCAAGCACAACCCAACAAGTTTCCGTCTCCCTCTCACCACCCATGTTCATCATCAACTTCACCTTCATTATCATCTTCATCATCATCCTAAACGCAAAAACCCAGCAACCGAAACAGCTACCATTCAACCACTCTTTCTTCTCCTTCAAACCAGTGAACAAACAGTAACTTTCCAAACACCATTCCCGGAAATATCTTTGAAACCCATTACAGCTCTTCCTCCATTCTCACAACCAACAAAAACCTTCGAATCTCACCAAGGAAGTCCAAACCGTCGACCTCTAAAAGCTTCTCCAAACAACACTATTAACGATGCAACCATCACCGTAAATCACCGGGAAACCGTTTTTGAACCCCTCTTCTGTTCTCTAGCCTCCGTTCACCTCTTCACGAGCAAAAACCCAGAAACAGCCTACCCCATCTCCGGCGAAACCCGTTTCCACCTTCAAACTTTCCAAACGGCCCACCTTCGAACATCACCACCGTAACCCATTTTCTCCAAATCCCAACCTTCAACACCACCGTTTCTCTCAACCATTACTCTTCAAATGAAAACCCAACGAAACCCTTTCTTTCCCTTGTCCTTCCATTAAAACCCCAACAAACAAACAACCTCCGACCCATTTTTTGCACCTTCAACAGAATCTCAAACAACTAACAGCAAAATAGAAGTGGACAAAGGGATTGGAATGGGATAACCAAAATGAGCATGGACGAAGTTGTGGAACTGAGTGAGAGAGAAGCTTTCGAACAAAGAGAGAGATTTGAGATGTACGAGATGGAGAGAGGGACGATTTTGATGAGTGAAGGAGAAAGTTCAGTTTTGAACAGGGAGAGGGATACGACGAATCTTCAAGAAGAGGATGTTTTTTTATTTTTATGTTTTCTTTTTGCTTTTCTTTTATTATCGATTGCTGGCATTAGTGCTACAAGAGTGTTTATGTGGACTTGGGAGTTTAGGTTCTGGGCTTTGCAAGCCTAGATTGGTTTTCACTCGTACACCCCCACCGTGTTGTTCACTATCCCCCTGTTTTTTCTTTTAATTACTTTTGTGTTTTATTTTTTATTTTTTTAATGTTTTGTATAAACATTTTTGGTATATATAGTTAGTATATTATAAAAACAGTTTATTAATATATTTTTCAAACAGTTTTATATTTTATATCTGATTTTTAGAATATTGTATATATATTAACTAGTTTTTTTTTAGTTTCTTTAGAGTTTATTATATATATTATTATTCTAAGTTTTTATTAAATTTTCTTTTAGAAATTTTATAGTGTTAGAATATTTTGTAGTTTTAGAAGTTGAATTTTATTTCTCATTTGTTATTGGGCATTTTGTTCCATTTTCATCCGTTTTGGTCGATGACGAGACCTCCAAGTTGTTATACGTCAAATTATTGATGGAAACGACAATCCCGAGACCGTTTTTTCTCTTTCGTTTCCATTTTCGACTATTTATCTGTCTTTGGTTATTTTCACCGTTTTCGGTTGATGACGACATTTCCGTAATTCATTATCAGTCAAATTATTGATGAATAATGTTGGATCCAAGACCACTTCTTTCTCTCCTCATTTCTTTTCATCTTTCAATTTTATTTTGACTTGTCTTGGATCGATGATGTCTTGTATCCGTAAGGTGAGATCCCACTTCTGTTTTTGGCCCGTGCGACAGGATTTAATTGGAGAACGATCCTCAATATCGTTTCTCTATCTTGTCCATAGCACAAAAACCAATATGCGACCTACTATAGCTTGACTTCCCTTATAAGTCGAGTTACGACGATTCAGCGTCACATTGGTCCCGATTCAGTTCATCGTCAACAAGGATCAAAGATGAAAAGCTTGGACATGAGCATGCACGAAAGATCAAGGGTCAACGAAACCACTCCGTTCGGTAACATTGTTTTAATTTCATCTTTTATTCAACCGCCGAGTGTTGTGAGTTGTAAGCGATAGATACGTGGGAAATGATGAGTGGGGAGCCTCTTCTCACTTTGTCTAGAGTGTTTAGCGTATGTCCTTTAGACGATATGCGACGCATTCGTTCCTACGTATTAGGATTTTAGCGTGTGCGTCCCGCCTCCTTTATCTCACCCCCGTGCGATTGAGATTTCCTTTCTCTCGCTCCCGTGCGATTGAGACTCCTTTCTCTCGCCCCCGTGTGATCGAGACCCCTTTTCTCTCGCATTCTTGAGATTGAGACCCGTTTCCCGTAGTCATCCGAACTACGGATGCTCTGATCTCTCATATCAGTTGAGAGTACGTAGGCATAGGATTGCGATAATCCTAGCGAGCACTATTCTGGTTCCCTTCCGTTTAGGAGCTTTAGGCCTAGGATCCCTTTCTCTTGCCCCCGTGTGATTGAGACTCCTTTTCTCTCGCATCCTTGCGATTGAGAACCGTTTTCTGTAGTTGGATGAACTACAACTGCTCTGATTTCTCATGCCAGATGAGAATATTTAGGCACAAGACGCGATGTCTTGGCGAGCACACTGATAACTAATTTCCCTTTTCTCTCGCCTCCGCGCGATCGAGACTTTCACACTAACCACTAACATCTCCCTTTCTCTTTCCCCTGTGAAATCAAGACTAGCCTGTTTCCGAACCTTTTCTCTCGCACCCGTGCGATCGAGAACACCCTGTTTTTCCGTAGTTAGCCTGAATTACGTTTTTCTCTGATTTCTCATACCAGATGAGAATACATAGGCACAAGACGCGATGTCTTGGCGAGCAATCCCCCCATAGTTTCCCGAACTATGTTGACTCTGACTTTCCCATTGCCCGAGGGAATACGTAGGCATAGGGCGACGATGCTCTATCGAGTCAGTTCTTTCCGTTTCCTTCCGTTTAGCAATAGCAGCCGTAGATAGTTTGTTTTTCACCCATAGACTAGACAACAAGCGTGGATCCCGTTGAGTACAACGGACGTGAGGGGTGCTCATACCTCCCCCTTGCGTAACCGACTCCCGAATCCAAGACTTAGTTGCGATGACCTGTCTTCTCCCTTTTTCGTAGGTTTTCTCTTATTGTTTCCTTTCCCTCTTTTGGGATAAATAACGAACAGTGGCGACTCTTCTAAGAAAATTCCAACAAAGTTTATGTTCAGGATCGAAGGTCCATGTTCTAACAATGAGGCTGAATATGAAGCATTAATTGCTGGCCTTGAAATTTTGTTAGAATTGGGGGCAACTAGAGTCGAAATAATGGGAGACTATGAATTGGTTGTAAAGCAACTCACAAAGGAATAAAAATGTGTTAAAGAAAATCTCATTGTATACTTTGTCGTGGAGAATAGATTGCTAAAAAGGTTTGAGGTAGTTTCTATCCAACATATGCCCAGGATAGAAAATCAGGTTGCTATTGACTTAGTCCAAATCGCTTTCGGATACAAGGTATCGAAAGAAAAACTTCAATAAGTGATTGAGGCGAGAGGGAAGATAATGACTGTTGGATTGTGCCCATCAGATCTAGAAACCACTAAACTTGGGTACTTGGATGGTGAATGTTTTGAAATTTTTGCCATAGATAGTTTAATAAAGAAAGATTGGAGAAAAACCATAGTCGAGTATCTGCGAAACCCAACAGGTTCGACAGAGTGAAAGATCAAGTATCAAGCTTTGAGTTATACACTTGTGGGTAATGAGTTGTTCAAAAAGACCCCTGAGGGGGTTTTGTTGAAATGCCTTAGTGAAGGAGAGGCCTACGTCGCGCTCTCGACAATGCATAGTGGAGCTTGTGGAGCACACCAAGTTGGCCATAAAATGAAATGGTTATTGTTTCGACAAGGCATGTATTGGCCCACTATGTTAAAAGATTGCATAGAGTTTTCTAGAGGATGCCAATAGTGTCAGATTCATGCTGGCATACAACATATCCCCGTAAGTAAGTTGCACTCGATAGTCAAACCATGGCCTTTTAGAGGTTGGGCTTTAGATATAATAGGAGAAATTCGACCAACATCGTCAAAAAACCAGAAATATATCTTGGTTGGAATTGACTACTTTACGAAATGGATTGAAGCGATACCATTAGTAAACGTGGGTCAGGAAGATGTCATGGAGTTTATCCAAAATCACATCATATATAGATTTGGCATTCCAGAAACAATCACAACAGATCAGGGATCAGTGTTTACTGATCAGAAGATGCAGGAATTCACCAATAAGATAGGTTTTAAATTGTTAACCTCAACACCCTATTATGCCCAGGAAAATGGGCAAGTCGAAGCTGCTAACAAAGTGGTAATTGGACTAATTAAGAGGCATGTAGGAAAAAAGCCTCGAAGTTGGAATCAGACGTTAGACCAAGTCCTTTGGGCATGTCGAACCTCACCAAAAGAAGCTACTAGTGCTATGCCGTTCAGGTTAACCTTTGGGCATGACGCAGTGTTACCTGTCGAAATATGCTTACAATCCATGAGAGTCCAGAGACATCATGAGATCCCTTCTCAATCTTATTGGGAAATGATGATGGACGAACTGGTAGACTTAGATGAAAAAAGGTTTAAAGCCTTGGAAGTATTAAGAAGACAAAAATAAAGGGTCGAAGATTCCTATAACAAAAGGGTTAAATCTAAATCTTTTCTATGTGGAGATCTCGTATGGAAAGTAATTCTGCCTATGGATCGAAGGGATAGAACCTTGGGTAAATGGTCTCCTAAATGGGAAGGCCCATTTCAAGTCATACAAATATTTTCGAATGGAGCCTATGAGATCGAGGAAGTAGACAAGGATAAAAGAATCTTGAAAGTAAATGGCAAATATTTGAAAAAGTATAGGCCTATCTTGCAAGAAATTCATATTAAAATTTAGATTTCATTAAAAAGACATAATAGCCAAAATAGGCCAAAAAGGCTAACATGGCAAACAAGAAATCAAAAAAAAAAAAAGAAGAAGAAATCAGTACAATGATTCATAATTCAAAGTAGGAATTAATCAAAATCTCTCAAATCAATGGACTTGAGGTACTCCATATAATCTTCGTCGACTTCATCATCCGAAGGGTGAGTACGAGGGTGTCTTTTCTTAGACACCTTCATGCTAGTTTCTGTTTTCTTCGCGCGAGGAGGTACTCCATGAGAAGTCTCAGGTTTTGTTGCTAATTTGGTTGTTACCACCACCGCAAGGTCCTTCATTTTCTTTGCCTGAGTCTTTTGGGCAGACGTTTCTGAATTAGAACTCATACTTGCTGTGAGTAAGTGCAGGACTATGAGTTAAGGAAAGAGGGATTTATAGAGGAGAGACTGAGCATGGATTGGTTGGACAAAACGGCGGAAACATAGGGATTGGTCTTGAGGAGACACCTAAAAAGGCTATGCTTTAATATCATGGTAAAACTAAGAACTTATGCCGTTGGAGCAATAAGTGAAACTAGGGAGAAGGCACTGTGTCATGGAGAGAAGGAAAAGCTTTAAATGCAAGATAGACAAAAAATTTTAGGCCATAAGGAGTGAATGCCTTATCAATGTATCACAAAAACGCTGCGTTAGGAGGCATTAAGTGGTGCATAAATAATTAAGGTATAAAATTAAAATTAAAATATTGTCATTACAAAGGCTTAAAACAGCCACATAATAAAATGATGATTACAAAATGGTCGAATAACTTTAAAAGGGAAGTTTAGACTTTAACTTAGCAAAAGTCTCCACATGATAGTTAAGGTGAGCGTCACAGATGGATTTGTCGAGCCTAGAAGTTGCAAGTTGTAACACCCTATTCTAACCCAACAGATAAACCAGAAAAATACAATCAGAGTGCACGAAAAAGGGCCACATGACGTTCGTAATGGAACCGTCACGACCGTTAGGGTCGTGACGATCGTGATGGAGTGGTGACGATCGTCACACTCACAAAACCTGGGCGTCACATTTCAACTTACACAGACCACACACGCCTGTAATACAAGCATTTAGGAACATACATAGCACAAAATTGAATGAACAGACAACAATAGCTTGCTTAGCATCTCAATTACGAAATTTAATACACTCCCAACATTCATAATAGAACTAAAACAAGACCAGCAAAGTCTGCAACTAAATTCCATTAAAATTCAGCAAGTAATAATCTTGCATAAATTCACTAAAACAACTTGTTTCAACCATAACAATCAACATTAGCGCTTCATCGGCCTAGCGCGTACAACCAACATTTGGCACTATCAGAAGCAACCAATTTGTAAAGAAAGTACTTAATAAAATTCAGCAACGAAGAAAATCAACTAAAACAATAAAATTAATCGTTCATCCCTCCAAGAGTGCTACGTATCAGAGCGACCAGCGACACCTTAAACAGAAAGCTACACTCTACTCCGAGTTACCTGCAAGTCACCACCAACGGAGGTAACATACAACGTAAAGGGTGAGATATCAAAATTATAACATAAGGCATGATAAAATTCATGTCAGTATCATATCACAACATTAATAATTCTCGCAGATCTCCAAATATTATCACAACGAACTATCCAGGAAATTCATCATTCATATATGCAACAATTAGCAGGAAAATTCAACAACTCATCAATTCTTGCAAACACATAATGACGCGACTCAACTATGCAACTCAACTATGCATATGCATGTGGTACCAATTTGGAGCAACACTCCACAACCAATTTATTTGTCATTAAAGGCCGCCAATACAGGCACAACCAACGCAATACAGGCCAACCAGGATGATATGCTATGAGATGCATCTATTATGGACTACAACACAACCACAACAACTACGCAACAAGGCCTTAAGCCTACCACCAAATTGTCCATAATCGAAACATCACAATTTCATACTCATCATATAACCACAATTTCCAATATGATATAATCAAGTAAAAGCATAATAACAACATTCTCTCAACAAATGGGAAATTAGCGCGTCTCGGCGCGGTCCCCAATATTATTACATAGAACTAATGACATAAGACACTAATTCAGGCACAAATAAACATTAACCCTTAATATTTCTCAACCTACGGGAACATTACTCAACCTACGGGAACATTAACCCTTAATATTTCTCAACCTACGGGAACTAACCCCATGATTCAATTCCCTTCATGAAATTGATCATACCCATAGTTATAGAATTGAACCCCACCCTTACCTTTGGATTGAGGACAACTCTAAACTCTCGATTCCGGTTTGCTCTCCGGTGACTCTTCTGCAACTACCTTGAATTCTCTCCGGCGGTTAATTCCTCTGTTCTTACTTTCTCCACAGCCACATCCTTTTTCCTCTTTCCTCAACCTTTCTCCTCAATTTTGGTTTTCTGAGCAGTTTATCGTGTTATTCCTCTTTCTCCCCCAACTTCTCTAATAACTCCCCTATTTCACTTATTCCATCCACTAATAATAATAATAATAATAATAATAATAATATTACTACTAATTATTAAATTATCATCATTATTAATTATATTATATTATTATCAAACTCTATATTTTATTAATGATTTCCTATACTTTAAGGACACCCACCAACGCTCTCAGACACACTCCCACATAAAGGCACACCAACGATTCATAAATAATTTAATTTAAAAAGAACGGGCGTTACACAAGTTCCGTCTCAAGCTTTTGAGCTGCATCAATGAAATCAATGGTGTTCCTCAGCTCTTGAGCCATGCCAGTCTCGACAAAGCTTTGCAATTCCAGATTGCGCTTTTCTGCATCAACAATCTTTTCTTGAAGCGTTTTGATTTGCTGCTGGCACATACCAATGTCCTTTTGGTTGACAGTTATCTCCTCTTGACGTCGCTTATGAGCGGTTTTCAGTTGGGTAACCCTAGCCTCTGACTCTTGTGCACCAGTCCAGGCTGCACTTTCCTGACCAATTTTGGTTTCGATTGTCTTCAGAAGAGGAGGGAGTTGTTAAAGCTCCAAAGAGAAAGCATCCACCACAACCGTCAGATCTAGCAAGAAACCATGGATTTATGGGCTAAGAGTAGTAAGATTCATCTTTTTGAGTTGATCTTTTAAGTAGAGACGAGATGTGGGATCTGCAGTTAAGAAAGTTTGGATGTCCCCTTTGAAAACTTCTTCTTAATAGATTGGAGGATGGAATTAACAAGAGTGTCTGAAATAGGAGAATTGGAAGGTGTCGAAGATCCAGAAGCAAGACCACACTTTTGCTCAAGAATCCTCTTAGCATACTCCCTTGGGTTCGACCACTTAAGAGCTATTAGAGGATCTTCAGGGGTCACGATAGGTGGAAGCTTCTTCGTTACAGGAGAAGTGTGTTGGGTGTCGGGACTAGTTTGGTTCTCTTCGCCCGCTATCTCTCCTTCCTCTTCTTCATCATTAGTGTCTTCAGAGTCTCCTTCTTCTCCTATATCTTCGTCTTCGTTGATTGCTTCTTCCTCTGTGACTCTTATTGCTTCCTCTTCATCATCTATAGATGGGGGATTGGTGGGGATATGAGTAGGTTCAGGATGTGTGTTTTCTGGTAGTTCTTCATGAATAACTG
Source organism: Lathyrus sativus (assembly GCA_963859935.3). Lineage (NCBI taxonomy): Eukaryota > Viridiplantae > Streptophyta > Magnoliopsida > Fabales > Fabaceae > Lathyrus > Lathyrus sativus. The sequence goes on from OZ012739.1 coordinate 314,674,437, forward strand.
AAGGTGAGTTGTCAGTTGTTGGTATGATTGAAGTGACAGGGGTTTGTTCAATAGGAACTTCATCAGTGACCATAGGGTCAGTTGGAATATGAGGTGGGGGACTAGAAGCGTCGTCTTCCCCAGAGTTGCAATCTTCGGTATGGGCCTGTTGTGTAGTGGTTGGTGCTAAAGGAATTTTCGTTCCTCCAGAAGGAACAACAGGTTGGTTCACTTCACTTAAGCCAAAGCCAAGGTCATAAGAAGGGTGATAAGGTGGCTCACCTTGGCTATTGATGAAATAAGCAGCAGAAGCATCATAAATTAGAGGTGGATTAGTAGTGATGGTATTAGCCTGAAAACACAAGTAGAGAGAATAAGGATAAGGAGGTAAACAACAAAGGTGTATATAACCAAATGATAATGTGCATACCTGAGCTGGAGTAGCACCAGAATTAGAATTGCCATCCCCATGATCACTGGAAGTTGGCTTCATAGTGGCCACAAGGGGTTGTCCTTCGACACCAGGAGTGGATGTCGAACCAAGAACTTTGGCCACCTTTGATGGAGGTGGGCCAGTAAGTCCAGATGCCTTTACAAGTTTCTTTCTCTTTTTTACCAGAATCTCCTCAGGAGATTCATCATCATCTGAAGTAACAACAATGGGGGCATCCTTCTTGACTTTCTTCAAAGGAGTAGGAGGTTTGCGCCCAGTCTAAAAAAACAAAAAGAGACAATACAAGTGTGAGAGAAGAATCACAAAAAAAAAATATTAGGCAAAGGATATGATGTATACCGTTTTTCCTTCAATTTCTTTGCCACTCTGAGAAGTGGTAGCTCTTGTAGGTGGAGCCTTCCTAGGTATAGCTGAAAAACAATATATGATGGCCAGTTAAATAGTGAAAGAGTAATGGCATAATCATAAGCGAAGGGCATCAAACCTTCATATATGTCAGATTCGATCCGAACATTTTGAATCCTTATATGAAGATGTCCTTTGAAACTATCTAAAGTGTACTTAGTCGAAACCACCCGTCGAGCCTTTGGTTGAGATTGCTGTCGAAGGACTTTTAGGTCCTCAGTGCACATAAACCAATCTGGAAATGGAGGGGCAAATGCCACTCCAAAATCAGCAGTAGGCAAGCGAGGGAACTTAGGAGGAAAAAGTCTTAAAGCTACCTCATAACGTTTCTCACGAGGAACATTAGGGGGAATTTTTAAGTTATCCAATTTTTGGAAAAAGTTTCTTTTTAAGGTGTGTCACACCCTTATTTTCGCCTTTAGCCTTTATACCCTACATTCGCTATATCATACATCGTTTTATTGCATATCGAGCATGGGGGTACGGATTGGGTCGATTTGTCATTTTCCATTTCATATGAGATAACTTGTCTATCTTGGACTACATGGAAGACAAGGTTCATTATTTAAGGTTTGATCCAAATTGAAAAGTCTATTCATGTGGATTTCTTCAAGAAGAAGTTACTTGACAAAATATTAGGTTATGCAAGATATATTCCTAATGACCATGAAATGCAAGGCATAATTCAAGATTGCTTCACCCAATTTTGTTTCAAACATTCTTGAACAAGTGGAGTTCAAATTTGCAAGGCATAATTCAAGATCACAAGTGCATAATTCAAAGTTCAAGATTAATGAAGTCAAGACTAGATTCAAGAATATGGCAAAGAAAAGTTTCATGACATTTGCAAAAATGTCACATTTATTGCAAAGTCTCAAGCACTTGATAATGCTTAGAAATATAAGCTACTTCTAGTCTTAATCCAAGCTTCTAATCAAATTCATGTTATGGTAATGCCACACCAAGTCCATATTACGCTTACAAACATCCAAGAAATATGCAAGAATTGAATCAAGAGTGGAATGTTTTAAGACCAAGATTATGCATCAATCATGGCAAAACAGTCCCATGCAAGAGGTGACAAATTTCTTCATGTCACAAGATCACATGTCACAAGACCAAGGGAATAACATGTGACAATGCTTCTACATATTAGAATTTTCAAAATTCTGTCAAAGGTGGTAGCATTGACCACAAGAGCTATCAAAACACAAGCCAACAAAGGGGTAGAAGACACAAGGTGCTGCAGAAAAATAGCATAGGCAAATAGTGCAGAAAATGCAGCATAGCACCTTGCATGGAAATGGAAAGAAAGAGAGTGACATGAGAAAAGGTGGCAAGAGACATTGCCCCATGAAAAAATCTGATGTTTGGGGGGAAGAGAAAACCCTAGGAGCTGAGATAAAAGGAGGGGGCTGTAAACAAGAGAGTTCATTCATTCAACATTCATTCTAGACACACATTGCAAAACCAGAAAAAGATAGAGAGAGCAAACAAAAACTCTAAAAACCAGAAAAATAGAAAGCTTTGCAAACCAGAGAAAAAGAGAGTGAGATAGAACCAAGAGGATCATTGAGAAACAAAACCTTCACAACATAGAGTGAAGAGGAGTGAAGTACATTCAACCAAGACCAAGGAGGACTTGCAAGAAGGATAGAAAGCTCTTGGGTATCCATTTCCTCCAACCTTTCTCTCTTTATTTTTTGCTCTTACATTCCTTTTGTTTACTCTTTTATGTGCTGTTGTATTGTATGTATCATGTAAGGTTCCAAAGGGACCAAGAAACCATTCTCAAGAAACCACAAAAACGAAAGAAGAACATAGAAAAAATTAGGTTTTTTCACCTGGTAGCCTGACACGGGCCGTGTCACACGACACGGCCGGCCGTGTTGCACTTCTGATAGCCTTTTCTACGTCCAAAAACCTCAGGCATCACAACACGGGCCGTGTCACACAACACGGCCACCCGTGTTGCACCTCTGTTTGAGGTTTCAACGTGCAAAATGCCTTGGACCCCTGACACGGGCCGTGTCACACAACACGGCCACCCGTGTTGCACCTCTGTTTGGCCTAAAAAATATTTTCCTCCCAGACTTTATGACACGGGTCGTGTCACACAACATGGCCACCCGTGTTCCACCTCTGTCAAGACCCAAAAATCCTCTTTGCATGTACCCTGTGACACGGGCCGTGTCACACAATACGGCCGCCCGTGTTACACCACTGTTTTCTCACTTTTTTTTGATATTTTACCTCCAAAAAAAATTTTCCGTTTTTTTTGCATGTCTCGATTTTTTTTTAGCCGATTAACCCCATATGTTTGCATGATTTTAGTGTGAATATTGCTATTGTTCTTGTTGACTTTTGATTCCAAAAACCATTTTCAAAAAACAAACTCTCGATTTTGTCGAGCCATTTTTAACCTTGTAAGTCGTTTGCCTTGTGCACCGCCATCGACCTCGTCCGTATCACTTCAAACGTATCTTTACAAACAATAAACCTTGATCCAACATCAAGTGATCATTTTCTCAATAAAAAAATCCAAAACACAATAAATATATGGTTAGGACTATACACCATGGACTTTAAAGTGGTGGAAAAGGAATGAGGATGGAGTCCTCCTACACTCGTTCCGAATGTTTTGGATACAAGGCGCTCGACTTGGTTATTCGAAACATTCATTTCTATCCAAAGTATTTTGTGTATAATCCTAATCAAGAACAATTTCTCTTAAGAAACTTAAAAATAACATCAACTCATCAAACCTATTTTCGCCTTAGGGAATCAATCCAAAAACCCTTTTTCAAGGTATAAAATCAACCAACAAACAACAATTTCACAAGCCTCCGAACTACAGAGCTCTGATTCTTCACTTCTTTTAAGTGAGGATACGTAGGCACAAGGGCCACAATCCTTGGCGAGCATTAAAATAAATAAACCAACCCCTCTTTTCCTTAAGCAAGCAAACTCTTAATAAAAACACCCATTCACCTGAAATAACCTAGGAGGTTCCCATCGAGTACGATGGATGCGAGGGGGTGCTAACACCTTCCCCTCGCATAACCAACTCCCGAACCCTAAGACTTGGTTGCGATGACCATGCTTTTTCCCTAAAGGTTTTATCACTATTTTCCTTTCCCTCTTTGGCATAAATAAAATCCGGTGGCGACTCTGTGTCATTTTTCGCGTAGCGACAAGGTGACAACAGCCTCATGGATGGTTCGACTAAGATCATTTTGTCGATAAATAGTTTCAAAGTACTTCTGGAAAGCTTGAATTTCTTGAATGTGAGTATGCTTGCTTTTCTTTGACTTGTCCTGCACAGCAAGGAAAGCTTGATCAAGTAATGAAGAAAAAGTAGTGAAATCAAGGAAATGTTCAACATAATGTTTTGACCACCAATGGTGGAAAGAAGAAGTGCATAAAATAGAAGGTTCAAAAAACACGGGCGAGAGAATGCCCGTCTTGTGACTATATTCAGCAAAGACGTCAACAATGGTGTCTTCTTAGAAACTAGCAGTATGGAGGACCACTTGGCCTTTCTTGTCATACAAGCATCTGAGAAAACTCTGAATCAACCCAAATTGACGAGATACAAGATTAGGCTAATACACAATCAAAGATGCTAAACCTTTCCCTGCGTCGAGCCTGTTAACAATGAATTTAGGAATCAAAAAGGCTTCCCAGATTGCAATAGAGTCATCACCACCATGTCCTTGAGGAGTAGGAAATGGCCTTTTAAACCACGAGGGGCCAAACTTCCTTACGACAAAAGGTGCCATGCTAGGAGTAAACTCAGAGAATTTGGCAAACATTAAGATATAGCTAGTAAATGCTTCTCTAATAGTTATGCCATCATCCATTGGGGTCAATTGGACCAAACGAGGCCATTCGACGTGCCTCCCCTCAATCTCAACAGACGTTTCGACAGCTTGTCCTTTCCTAGGAAGGCTAGTCTCGAAGGTAGCATTCAACCATAGTTGAAGCAACCACAGAGGACCAGCCAAAGATACAGATTCACGGGCCTCTATACACTTCAGTTGAGAGGCTGTTTCACTCAAGGATTCATAAAGGGTCACCAGAATAAGTTCACTTAGGAAAACACCTTTGTTGTGGTGTAGTTGATTGGCAAGAGGTAAGTATTTCTTGGCTACCTGTAGAGACTTGGTACATAATACATATCTTGACAGCCATATGGCGAGGAACGCCACACGCTCTTCGTCAAAAACACTCTTAGTAGTTTGGTTGAAGTGATGGTTGACGAAATGAGTGTAGGTGAGTTTAGAGGTGGGGATGTTGATATAGTTTTCAGCATCAACATCAAGTTGATAAGAGACACCGTCAGGACAAAGGCCGGTAATAATGGGTATGTCGAAGAGGGTAGGAGAAACCATTCCACATGGTAAGTGAAACATATAATGAGTACTATCCCAGAAATACAGCGAAGCCATCAGTAAATTTAAATAGTAGGGAAAAGGAGTCTTCAACAACATTAAAATATCATAAATCCCCATGGATTTCCAGTGATCAGCTTTAACTTTTTCTACTTTGGCCATCCAGAGGTCGAAATCCTTCAGAGGAACAACGACTCTCAGTAAACGAGTACCATCAGCAAGGTAGCCAAGGTTGAAATTTGGCAATGGAGTAGTGTCAACAATATCGATAAAAGGTGCAGGGAAACGTTTTTGCCCTAATGGCCTAGTTATCCGGTAAGATGGCAGAAATTCACTCAGCCGTGCGTCAAAAATGTCAACTTACGCTAAAGGACCATATATTGCATAGGGTATACTTGAAACAATCATAGGAATCATTACCTGAGAGTAATAGATGCTCTTGGCGGTTTCGGAGGTGGGTTCCATAACACATTGACGATTCTCCACCAATTGAGGGCCAGCCAGGTTTATGAAAGGGGGAATGGTTTTTTTGGTTTGGGTAACGCGTCCTTTCTGAGTCTTCTTCTCCTGAGCATCGGATTAGGAAGAAGTCATTGTTGGTGTTTAAAAGTGAAATAAGTTTCTTTCTGAAGAGTGCGATGAAGAAAGCTAGAGAAAGATGTAGGACGTTTAAAATTCTAGAGAGTAAAAGATTTTCACGAAACGGTGAGAGGAGGTATTTATAAACGTTTGAAAATCCCAAAGGGGCGAAATTCACCGTTGAAATGATCAAGTGGTGGGACGCGTGTTGGTTTGAAGAAAGAGGATGCGCGTGGGCAGTTATGGCCAGACAACAAATATATGTTTTCAAGACAAAGTAATGATAAATACGGCTGAAAAGACGTTTAAGGATTTATCATAATGGCGTGATGTCATAAATGTGGAAGGAAAAGAACTGAACAGTTAGGCCACTAAAAGAATAGTGGGAGTTCAATCAGAGCCATGCAAAGTGACACGCGTCGAAAACAATGGAAAAAACTGACCTTCCTATCTAAGACTAGCGAAAGGACAATTATTTGGGGGCAATTTGTTGGCTCCTAATTTTCAACGCTAGTCGAGATCAGAGCTATCCTAGGTCACAATTATCAATACTTGGTATGTGAGAGGGTTTCGACCCAATCAAGGAAAGCTTCAAGTGGAAGGAAGATGGACCAAGGTGCCAAAAAACGCTAAGTGTTGGAAAATGCTCGACGAAGACCATGCTAAGGAAAACACGAAGACAGTTTTGCCAAATTGGAGGGAATTATCAAATATTCAAAATTCAAATCAAGCAAAAGAGAACGTGGGAGCGGTTGGAATAGCAAAGAAGCGCCAAAAGAGCATGTTAATAAGCCTCAACCGCCATGTAGTAGTTATTCTATAACACTATAATAGGTGTAAATTTTATGTAATAAGGGGTGTTCATTCATTTTTGTACTAGTTCATACAACTCAAAGTACCCATGTGTAGAGAAACGAGTTAACGACAATGTATGTGATACAATACCAAATCCTTTCTTATCAATGCAATTTATCTTTACAACTTCCTTGCCACTTTTAAACTTTCAGTTTTACATTTAAATTGCTCTTTACAATTCTGCTGCACATTTGCTTGTCAAAGATCCCCTAGTCGAACGCGGAGTTTTGATTAGAGTTATTTTCCAAGCGATTTACTTACTTGCATTTTTATCTTCAAAAGTCATTTATTTCTCAAAGGAATTACATTCGAACGTGGATTTTGGCGGCAGTCTCTTCGCATTTACATTACAGTTGTTATTTTTAAAGCCATTTATTTTTCGACTTTGCTTTTAAAGCCTTTACATCATCACACTTTACATTCTTGACCTTTTTACTTACTTAGCACATGTCCTAGGATTTAGTATGGTCGATCCTGCAAGTTAAGTCAATTGTATCTTGAATTGATAGACCAGCGGTTGTTTACCAAAATTCACAGTAAACACATATAGTACCAAAAAAAAATCTCCCTAAAGCTCACCCAAAAACTGACAAGGGTGCCAGCTCTGATGCCAATTGAAATTATAGCACTCTAACACATGTTAATACTGATGGCCTCATATCAGAACATAATATAAATATAGATCCTACAACATCTTCAGTTTGACAGAAAAATTATATCAGACTGTAAAATATGCATAATTAAATTGCAGAATGATAAACAACACGACAAATTGTTAACCCAGTTCAGTGCAACATCATATATATTTAGAGGCATCCAAGCCAGGAAGGAAATTCACTATGATTGAAGGTGAGAAAATACTTAGAAGGGGGGTTGAATAAGTATGAAGATAAAAACTTATAAATAAAAACTCAAGTATTTTTATCCTGGTTCGTTGAACTCAACTACTCTAGTCCACCCTTCCTAGAGTGATTTGCCTTTCTCAATCAAGGACTTAATCCACTATTTAATCAACAGATTACAATAGTAAGCACTAAGAACAACTGTTCAAAGTCTTCTCAAGAACTACTGATCCTAACTGGATCTTCTTAAGGTTTTCTTACAATCAAATGTAATAACAAATACAAGTGTTAAAATGCTTCTAATAAAGCTTTATCACAACTGTGATTTTTCACTTAAGATTAAGAACAAAGAATTTAATTCTAGAAAGAATATGAGTTGTATGAGAGCTTTGATAGTGAATTCTTTTCAAGTAATGCGTCAACTGAAGAAGATGAGTGGAGACATGCTTTTATATGCATAGTGGTCCAAGAGCTTTTCACGTTGAGAAGTGTGTACTAAAAGGTCTGAGCCCTTTTTGTTTTCACATCAAGTGACCTTTCCTAGAAGAAGAAAGCATAGAGAAATCCTTTTTGTCTGTGTTCTTGTGTCTAGCATAAATAAGGAAAGATTCGTTTGGATATTCCAACATACATAATCTTTGAATTCTTCTTCAACAATTTTCAGCAAGAATCATCAGAGTCTAATTTGATCAGAGCCTTCTGATGTTGATCAGAGTTTTGCTGAATCAGAGTCTTTGCAGCAAGTGTGCTTTTAGCGTGTATAAGGTCAGAGTAGAGTTTTGAGTCAGATCCTCAGTACTGGCAGCGTTAGTACTCTCAGAATCTTCTGTAGTAACTATGCTTGAAAACTCTTCATACAAAATTCTTCTTTGGTTCAGATGCTTCTGAATTGGTTCAGATTCTTCTGGAGCTTCTGCTTCAGATCCTTCTGGAGGCTACGCTCAGGATCTTCTGATGGCAGTGTTCAGAATCTTCTAATGGGTGCATCTGACGCTTCAGAGCTTTGCATATTTCTTATGTTCAGATCTGATTTGCTTCTGGAGTGATATTTACTTTAATATCTGCAGCAAACATTCTTAAGCAAATTTTAGAGTATATAATTCTTAATTACAAAATTTCATAATAGTTATCATCAAAACATAGAGATATTATTAAAAACCAATTTGTGTTCTAACAATCTCCCCCTTTTTGATGATGACAAAAACATTAGAAATTTTGTTTAATTGAAAATAGAATAATTATAACTCCCCCTGAGATGATGAATCTCCCCCTGAATTAAATATAAATAAGGAATAGAAACTTCCCTTTTGTCTTGAGTATTTTTCAGAGTTAGAGCTTGATTGTTCTTAACCATTTGAGAGTCAGAGTGTCTTGCATATTTCAGAGTCAGAGTCTGATAATTGTCATATGATCTGAGAGTCTCAGAGTTTCTTTTACAGAGTATACTTATCAAATGTTCTGAAATACTCAGATATTATGTTAGATAAAATTGATATGTCTGAAGTTTCATTCTGGTAAAGTTTAATTAAACAGTTCAGATCTATTTTCTCCCCTTTTTTGTCATAAGCAAAAAGTAAGAACTTTTAAAAGACAAATAAAAGGAAAAAACGAACGAGAAAAATCATGTAGAGAAAACTTTGAAACATTCATTCATTCATTCAGAGCAAAAGTACAAACATCAGAAAATATTCAAGTACATGTGCAAACATTAGATGTAAACATCAGAAGAAACAAAAATAAACTAAGATTGTTTTGACAAAAGCATCTTCAACAAATCTGTGATCTCAGAAGAAGACTGTTCTTGTTTTGACATCCACTTAGCCATGGTGTCATTCTTCTGATCTTGTTTGGACATCCACTGAGCCATGTCTTCAGACTTCTTATCTTGCTTAGCCATCAATGACTTAATTTCTGATTGACCAGCTTCTAGAACTGCAATCTTATCTTCAAGATCTGGATACTCTTTCTTGATCTCAGATGAAGAAGGTGGGACAGTTTCTGAAGCTTGAACAGAGTCAATTTCCATAGGGCTTTGGAGTTAGCAACAGTAGATCCAGAAGGATGTTCTACCAGAGTCATAGCCAGAGGGTTGTCTTCAGATGCAGATTCAATATTCTCTTCTGATGATGAAGGAGCATCTGTAAGAAGCAATGGTCCAGATCTCTTAACAGTCCAGAACAGATTTCTAGTAGTTTCAACAAATCTGAGCTTCACATCATCAGAACATACGTTCTTCAGATTTGATGCTACAGTATTGAATCTGTTTATGAAGCCATTCCAAATTGCATCAGATTCCTTTGCATTCATTGTTGATGAACACTTCCTCTGTACAGATCCTAAATACATCTGTATTTCTTGCAAAAAACTTGTAAATAAATGATCAACATTCAGTCTAGGTTTTGGGTTTAGAAGAGTTTCTAATGTGATTGGCCTGGGTGGGGGAGAAGGTGGAAAGATGGATTTATGAATGGTGATCAGAGGAGGAGGGTAGTATGGTATGAATGGAGGTTCAGATGAATTGTTAGGTTTTGATCTGGATAAAGCATTCAACAGACATGGTTTTGCAGTTGATGCATGGGAAACAACATCAAACGGTTTATCAGAGTAAGGTTTGAATGCAGATTTAGCATATTTAGCAAAGTATGGTTTTGCATCTGATGAAGTTACTGCTGGCATTGTTTTAATGTACGTTTGAAGAACAGAAGGTAAAATGATGGTAAGTTTGGGTTTAAGAGGAGTGATAGTGTCAGATGGTTCAATTCTGGTGTAGAATTTTTTTAAGGTGAAACCAAAGGGAAGTTTGTTAGAGGAAAACAATTTACACGAAGCAGAGGGTACACGCTCAGATGTTCTTGGCTTAGGTGTAGGGGTAAGATTGGGAATTAGAATTTCAGAAGATGGCTTAGGTGTTGGTGTAGGATTTGGAATGATAATTTCATAAGAAACAAGTGGTTCTGGTTGGTTTACTTCAGAATTTCTGTGAGAGGGAGATACCAGAAAATCTGGGTGTATGTCAGATTCTGATGAATTTGAAGATGTGGTTGGAGTGTAAGAGGTAGAGGACACTTTAAAAACAGTTTTGAGAGGTGTAACATTTAGAACCTCTGTTTTAGGGATATTGGTTCCATATGGGTTAGTTGATTCTGATGGATTCTCAGAAAGTTTTGATGGGGGTTCAGATGTAGGTGGTTCTGATGTAATAGGATCAGATGTAACTTGTGCAGATCTAATAGGTTCAGATGTGTTTGATGGTGGTTTTTCTGGTTGTGGTTGTTTTTCTTGTTGTTGTGGTTGTTGTTCAGATTGTTTTTGTTGTTGTTGTTGTTCAGATTGTTTTTCTTGTTGTTGTTCAGATTGTTTTTCTGGTTGTTGTGGTTGTTGTTCAGATTGTTTTTCTTGTGATTTTCTTATAGGTTGTGGAGTTTGATTTGCTAGTTTTGTTGTTGTTGGTGTTAGTGCAGATGATTGATTTGTAGAAAGTTTTACAGGTGTGATGGAAACAAGATTAGTTGATTTTTGTGGGGAAGGAACAGAGATATGAGATGGAGCAGGAACAGATTGTTTCTGTGTAGAAGGTGGTTTTGGAATAGACTTAAATGTTGAATCATTTAAAACAATATTATTGAAAGAAGATACAGAAGATTTGGTACCTTTAATCTTGATACGCTTTGTGGGAACAGAAGGAGCGTCTCCAGATGCTTTCCTCTTGATCAGCTTCTGAGGCTTGTCAGTAACTTTGGGCTTCTTCTGAACAGTCACATCTTCTGCTTCTGATTGACCTCTCTTCCTCGTGTTCTCATTTCCTCCATCAGGCATTGGTTCCCTTGCTCTTTTCAGAATATCTGCAGGGATTGGGGTTCCATCTGCCTTGCAAGAATCAATATACCTTACAATTATTTCCCTTGGTTCTTCAGCACAGAACAGAGGGTAGTCTTCTACTGGGATTCGCTTCTGACTAAGGTCAGAGATATTCAGCTTCTTGGGTGATGAAGTGAGTTCCTCCATAATTTTTGGTCTCTGAAGACTCCTGGCATTCAGAGGTTTCCCAACAATAGATTCAAGTTCCTCCTTGACTCCAGCAGCATGCAGAGCAGTCACTAATCCATTTTCCGTCAGAATATCTGAAATTAACCTTCCAAAGGGAATCCATGTTCTGATCTTCTGACCCTTATCTTTTACAGATTCTATGGAGGCATTAATACGATTCCATAAGTGCATGAACATAATATAAGGAAGATCTACCTTGGTGCTCTGACTTAAGCAGTACATGAAGTAGAGTTGTTCATTGTTCACGTAATCTGGAGAGTTTGTAGATTTTCTGTGATGAATGCATCCCATGAAAATCTTTGCCCAGATCTTGTAGTCAGGCTTCAGATCTTTAAACTTGTTAGAGGCCTGTCCAGTAGTCATGACTTCCTCATACACTTCTTCCATATCTATACGCCCAGCTGGCAGATGAGATACTCCATCAGTCTCCTCATATCCAATGAGTTTTCTGATCAGATCTTCTGTAATGATTATCTCCTTACCCAGAACAGAAGACAAGATGAATTTAGGGTATACAGAAGCATGTATCCAGAATTCTTTCACCAGATGAGGGTAAACTGGTCCAAACAATCTGTCAAAGTATTTTACCCAGCCTTGAGCATCAACTATTGAACGAAATTCAAATCCATTTTCAGCTAATGAATCAAATTCCACCATTGATTCACAGAGAACTTCCAGTTTGTCAACAGGTGTTAACAAAGTCCTTTTAGGGGTCGTATATGGAACCACACCCATATTTGCATAAATAACTGCAACCATGGTTGATTGAAACTGTGCAGCTGTAGAGGATGAGGTTGCCATTGAAGATGATTTTGTCAAAGGTTTAGGGTTTTTGTGATGAGAGAAAAGAAGACAGAAATGCATAAACATTCTTAGGTTGTGAAAAGTGTGAAAGTGGTGAGAGATGTGGTATTTATAGAAAACAATTAGGCATACAAACAGACAAACAAGGCACGTTCACACATAGCAATTAATGAAAAAGAATAAAAATCATTTCAAGCATTAATTGATTCTGACAAATTGGGGGGAAAATCAAGATTTTCACTATTCAAACTTCACCTCAAACGTCTCTTCAGTAGTGTACACGCCATCTTTGCAGATTTAGAGTGACACGTGTTTGCTTGCATGTGCTTCTGAATTCTCTTGAGAAATGAAACGTTAACCAACGTTCAGATCCTCTGAGTATTGTTAGTTCAGATTTTCACAAATAAAGTAATTTAAGAAAATAAATAAATTAACAGATGAAATACTTCAGAGCATTAAACATTTTGCATTTGTAAAATTTGCTTCTGACAAATATTATTCTGGACACAAATCCATAGCAATATTTTTCAGAATAAATTTGAATCTATCTTCAACAAGGGGTTTTGTGAAAATATCTGCCCATTGATGATCTGTATCAACAAAGGCTAAGTTTATAATTCCCTTCTGAACATAGTCTCTGATGAAATGATGCTTAATTTCTATATGTTTTACCTTAGAGTGTAAAATGGGGTTTTTAGACAAACATATAGCAGAAGTATTATCACAGAATATAGAAATGTTACTTTCAAATATCTGATAGTCTTCTAGCTGACTTTTCATCCAGAGCATCTGCGTGCTACATCCAGCAGCAGCAATATATTCTGCCTATGTAGTTGATAGTGCAATTATGGGTTGCTTCTTGCTGTACCAAGAGATTAGATTTCTTCCTAGAAATTGACAACTTTCAGAAGTACTTTTTCTTTCCACTCTGTCTCCAGCGTAGTCAGCATCACAGAATCCAACTAATTTGAAATCATCAGATTTTCTGTAACACAAACCCACATTAGAAGTACCTTTTCAGATACCTTAGAATCCCCTTAACAGCTGTTAAAGTGTGATTCTCTAGGATCTGATTGGAATCTAGCACACAAGCATACACTGAACAATATGTCAGGTCTAGAAGCAGTTAAGTAGAGAAGAGATCCTATCATACCTTTGTAGAGTTTCTGATCTACTTTCTTACTTACCTCTTCCTTGCCTAGTGAACTAGTTGGATGCATGGGAGTCTTTGCCATCTTACTATCAGTCATGTTAAATTTCTTCAGAAGTTCTTTAACATATTTGGTCTGATGAATGTAAGTGCACTCTGGAGTTTGGTTGACTTGAATTCCCAGAAAGAATCTCAATTCTCCCATCATGGTCATTTCAAATTTCTGCCTGCATACATTGAGCAAACTCCTTTCCAGCATAGTATTGGTAGATCCAAATATGATATCATCCCACATATATTTGACAAATTAGAAGATCTTTCTTAAATGATTTACAAAAGAGTGTTGTGTCCTCTTTCCCTCTGATGAAATTTTTCTCCAGAAGAAAATTGCTTAATCTCTCATACCAAGCTCTGGGAGCTTGTTTTAAACCATACAGAGGTTTTCTTTAGTTTGAAAACATGTTCTCAGAATTTGTCACTTTCAACAACCAGGAGGCTGGTGGACATAAACTTCTTATTCTATAATACCATTTAGAAAGGCACTTTTAACATCCATCTGATATAGAGTGATGTTATTTTGTGCAGCAAATGAAATACGAAGGCAAATAGATTCTAACCTTGCCACTGGAGCATAAGTTTTAGTGTAATCAATACCTTCTTGCTGGACTGTACCCTTGAGCAACAAGCCTTGCCTTATTTATTTCAACTTCTCCTTTCTCATTAAGCTTATTTCTGAAGACCCATTTAGTTCCAATTATGTTGAATCCATTTGGTCTTGGAACTAAATCCCCACACTCATTTCTGGTGAACTGATTTAGCTCTTCTTGCATGGCAATAATCCAATCATTGTCTTGCAGAGCTTCATCTACAGAAGTTGGTTCAATTACTGACACCAATCCAAATAATGATGCTTTCAGATGATCTGAGAAAGGATCTTGTTCTGATAGGGTCATCCTTCTTTCCAATGATAACATTCTCTGGATGAGAAGCTTTGATTCTAGAAGATGATCCTCTAACAAATTTATCTTCAGAAATGTTTAAATTGTTCATCTGAGAAGGTAAAGGAATTGCATCTGGCGTTGCTTCTGGTTCCTTCACTTGAGCTTTGTCTGCCTCTGAGCCTTCAGAGTCTGTGAAGACTACTTCTCTATCTGTAGAGTTTTCAGACTGCTTTGGCTTTTTAATGCCAAGCTTATCATCAATCTAACATGAGTAGATTC